>JNEY01000459.1:98902-109666 GCA_020875895.1 Aphelenchus avenae
CCCGCCGCAGGCGGAACCAAGCAATTTATGAGAAAATTTAGAGATATTGGTGAAAATGACTCAAGCGGGCCTAGCGGCCGGCTGCTAACTGAAATTTGAATGTAGCCTCATTAGTCGAAAAATCATCGTTGCAAGCCAAAACCAAAAAAACCAACTGGAAACGGTAAATTTCAGTTCTCAAAGCCTTTTGGTCATGATGATAAGGAGATGTGGGCGAAGGGCTAGGTCATTGCTGACGAAGCGTTGGAAAGAGGAGGAGTGAGAGGGGGCGCTCAAAAAGTGCTAAATAGGGCTCATGTATTTTCTGGACGCTCCCGAAGCCTACATGCCAAGCGTCTTCTTCTACGGTAAGGTACCCATAGCAGCATACCATGCAGTACTATTCCGTCGCATTTCCCCTCCCCAAGCATATCCCGCTTTGGTCCTGTTCCTACATTGGTGGATTTTAGCCCTTTTAATGTCGTTTTTTGCAGTCCTACACACCGGCCGCTAGAGCAAAATAGGCCTTGTGTTGGAATACCCTCTTGGAGGAACGTCGACGGTAGGATCTCACAAGGCCTGCACCACCTAATGCACCATCTAGATTAGCAATTTCTTTATTGGCGCCTTAATGTGTGAAAAGCCTTTTGATCGGCTTCGCCGTCAACGCCGCCGCCTGCTCGTCGTCAAAGGCTCATAAATTCAGTGTCCCCCAACCCGTCGATCACAGTCCCAGCATTTGCTTTTGCTCAAGCGTAATGCTCCTGACGGTTGTCCTCCTATTTGCCTTGCACCTCGTCTCAACGGACGCCCTCGGCGAAGCTGACAAGGCGTTTGTCATGGGAAGCGTGAAATGCAAGGAGCCACGCCGTCCTATCTGCCTACATCCATGGTGCCGCCATCCGGAACGTGCTTCTCAAACGATCGAGATCGAGGTTGGACAAGAAAAGGACGACGTTTTCACGATCATCGCGTAAGCGAGGGGACAATAGTACGGCGTTAGTACCCGTAGTTGCGTGCCGTAGAGCTGTAACAGTGAGCCAACCCGGGCCGCAAAGCGATAGTCAAATTTACGGTTCAGCATTGCATTACGAGCCGTATATACGGATATGAACGTCACCTGAATAGGCTTATGATGCGCCTTAGAAAAGCCTTACCGCAATTTCGTTGAGGTTCCATTAAACAGCGCAATTACGGTACTGTTGCCAAAATCTGGCGTCAGAACGAAACGCCATTTGTACGGATACTAGGTAGGGTACAGCGGGATCAGTCCATTACGGAGTACGGTACGACTCCAGTTGTTTTTCTCACTTAGGAGTAGCACGGCCCGTACTATTGCCGTACCGTACCGGTTTTGCGGCACGTACTTATACATCGTTGCCGATCCCAGCGTCAGGCACTCGTTTCGTCATTAAATAGAGTCCTTCAGAAGCTACACCGTGAAGGAAAACGACAGTATCCGAAATCTTACCATGTACGACTCGAAGAACGGCTTGCCGGTGTTCCACTTCCGACACGCGTGTCCGTATGGCGAGACGAAGAAAGAAACTGTGCTGCGTGGTGTTCTCCCGGTGCATACCCTTCCCGTGACTTTTGATTTCGCGCTCGTCGAGCTTTAATTGCTCATTGTGATATATGCGCTATTAGGGACCGTCCAGAAACTCCGTGATCATCACGGGGCACTTTTTTGACCCCCCCTCCCCCCTGTGATCGCCGCGTGATCAGAGCGCTGACCCCCCCTCCCCCCTCGTGATATCACGAACTTAAAATCGAGTTTTAAGCGCAGTACAAAGCAAGTTTTAAGTACCTTTTTAGCACTTTTAAGCAAAAAATTGGGTAAAAGTGTTTGAAAAATAAGTTTCAAAAAGGCCCGCCGCAGGCGATACCAACAAATTTTTAGGTCGAAATTTGCAAAATATAGTCAAAATTTGCTCTGGGCGGCGCCTAGCGGCGGGCAATTTTATCTAGTGCTGATCACGTGATCAGGGGCAGGCACCCCCCTCCCCCCCTGTGATGATCACGGAGTTTCTGGACGGCCCCTTAAAGCACGCAAATGTGGTTATGTTCTCACCGCCGCGTCTGACAAAGAAGCATATGAGAGATAACAACTGTATGGTAAGGAAGGGACAAGAAATTTAGTGACGGCCATTTTGCTCCTACCTCCATACCTCCCCTATGACAGTCACGCTTTCTAGTACACGTCTTAACTAGAGATAGGGGCTGGCGACCCGTACCGTACCTGTACCCCCAGTGGCGTACCTAGGATCCAGCCAAGGGGGGCATGGTAAGAGGGGACCCTTGCCTAGTGTTTAATCCCAAAATAGCCGCAGGCGCCGCCAACAACAGTTTTTCGGTTTAAAAAAATAAAATTCATCAAAAATTCAAGGCCTGAATGGTTGTCAGTCCCGGATATCACGTACTTAGAGTAAATAGGCCCGCCGCAGGCGCCGCCAAAGAGGCTTTTAGGCTTTCTTGGCAAAATTGTGTTGAGAATTTGATTTGCCTTGGTCCCCACTTTGATACTTTTTCTACATGCCGGGCTTTGCCCTTTCAGTGGCCTTAAAGTGTTGTTTTGAGCTTAGTTCAGCCAAAAAAAAAACTGCCCGCCGGAGGCGCCGCTAGAACAATTTCTGTGCTTCTGCGGCCAAACTAGCCCATAAATTGGCTAGTTCATTCTAAAGTCATTCACGTGGCCGAAATCGTTAGAATATCCGGGAATTTTGGAAACGAAGAAGTTGCCCTGGTCCCCCTTAACCCTCGCGGGCCGAGGGCCCGCGAGGGGTGGGCCCCCCCCCTAGGTACGCCACTGTGTACCCCTACTGGCTACCCCCGTACCGTAGCCATACCCGTACTGATCCCTCCTGTACCGTTAGTACGTTACGAGTCCCTACCTCTAGTCTTAACGTACCTTAAACTTTACTTAAGACGTTTGAGCACCAAATTAAATCATTACATTACAAACGAAGAACCATCCAAAATCTGCCCACCGCAGACGAGACCAACGGAATTTTACTCGAAAATTTGACAAATATACTTTTTTTTGAGAAGTTGTAAGCCTTCTTCCGTTAGTCGCTGCAACATCGCTTTGGCACGATGTATTGCGCGTAAAATGCTTTATATTAGAAAGTCATTCATGCTTGCGCTTTAACGTACAGAGCTTTTTGGCGGATCTAACGCGCCTTGATCCACGGTAAGGCTCATGGATAAAGTCGCTTTATGTCACTTTATTCTCTATGCTAAACTCTCAGCTTTGCAATATTGCTGACGCGTCATGCGCTCGTCGCGTGTCCTCGTTTTTGTCTTCTTGGTCGTCGCTAAGGATGCCTTACACACATCCGCCGCGGAACAGGCCGTGGTCCATATGTGGGTGCGGTGCAAGATGCCCGACGACAGAGACCGCACCATACAGACGATCGCGGTAAAGATCGGGCAAGCAAAGGATGACATCTTTACGTTCCTAAGGTACGTATCGGAAAGATGATGCGGACCACCGCCGTATTGTACTCCGTGACGTATTTGTATGTATGTATTTATTTGCGCTATGAAGCGCGACAGAACGATCAAACAGCAACGAAGTCAAATTCATCACTAGCAAAATCAAACGAACGAATTGCAGCGATAAATTGTGGAGGGTAAATGAGAGAGCGAATGTTGGCAGGCAGAAGGTTGTAAAGCTTAGCACAGCGGTAGAGGAAGAAGTTTTCACGACAATTTCTTTTAGCGTCTTTGTCTATGACTAGTCTGGGGCCTAAGATTTCATGGGTTCTAGGTTGGGCGATATGGAAGCTAGTGGTAAAGTGCACAGAAATGTAGCCATTGGCAAATGCATGGAAAAGACGTAAGTCGGCAATGCATCGGCGTTTTGAGAGAGGATGCGCTTCCAGAGCTGTGAGACGATCTACATAGCTTAGGGTCACAGAAGGCTTGAGTCTGCAGTAGGCAATTCGAGTGAAACGACGTTGTACGGATTCAGTGGCTTTGGAGATGCCTACATTAAAGGTGTTGAAGACCGGCGAAGCTGTCTCAAGAATTGGACGAACGTATACGGAGAACATGCGGAACATGAAGTGAGGATTCTGAGAATGCAGGGCCGTGAGCAGAAGGAAACTTCGGGAGCTTGCTTTGGCCGTTATTTGACGGACATGGTCTACCCACTTATGGTCTGAAGAAACCTGGACACCGGGGTCGCGGACAGACGGATGCTTGGAAATTACATTGCCTTCAAGGCAGTAAGGCCGCTGAGGGTTTTTCTTACCAAGATATAAGCACCATGCATTTGGACGCATTCAGTTTGAGACCGTTTAGTAGCACCAGTTATGTACAGCATCAACAAATCCTTGTAAGGCAGCAGAAGCAGACTGTGAGCCATCGTGAACAATATAAGCTTTCAGATCATCTGCAAACAGCTTGAGTCTTACGCCAGGGATAAAGCAGTATCTAACCAAGTCGGATATGAAGAAGATAAAGAGCAGCGGCCCCACACAAGACCCCCCGAGGTACAGATGACAGTACAGGTCGGGAACTAGAGAAGGATGTACCATGGAAGACTTGAAAGGTGCGACCAGTGAGGAAGGACTTTATCCAGTTAAGTAGCGGTCCTTTGATGCCAGCATTTTAAAGTTTTCGCGACATTAATGGAGTTTTCGCAACCTTCTGTGACCCTATTTAGCGAGGAGGAGGTGGATGGAGAAAAAGGAGGGGCCTTTGGTGAAGAAAATTTTTCAAGGTTAGTAATTTTTTTATTGAAAAAAGACTTTAAATTAGTTAGTATAACCTAAATGCTGTTTTAGCGTTATTTCGGTGGAATTGGGGCCATTCAGCCATTTTGACCTTTTTGATCTATTTACCCCCCCCCCCTCTCCCCGCCCCGTCGTGGAAATCAAAATACGGCCTTGGTACTGCCTCCTATTGCACAAATTGCCTTATCGTTGTGAGCCAGAACTTTTGGTCCGTTTGCACTAAACACTGCACGGATTTATTCATACAAAGCGCATGACTTTATGGCTGCGCGTCGTACGTTGGGCTCCATTTACTACCTCCGTAGCGTTCTCCGTGCCGAAAATATGATAAAAACGACGCGGTACGATGTACACTACGATCCGTCACGTCATATTTCAGTCATGCGACGTTGAGACAGGGAGTTATTACGCGTGACGCTATTCTTTAGGAACTACACTCTCACGGAAGACATGCGTATTGACGACTTCCTCGATTACGACAACACCGAAGCTATTGTGGTCCGCTTCGATTACGCATGGCCATTTGGCGAGACGAAAAAAGAGACCGTACTGCGTAAATTTCTCCCTGCGTAAACTTACTGCTGCGCGACTTTTGACTTTGGAGACGTCGAGCTTTAACTTTTGTTTGCCTTGAGCTAATATAGTACGTGTTTGCGAGCAATACTAAAAACCAGCAAAAGTTGTCGAACTGAATAAAAATTGACCGCAATGAAATCTGGGCAAATTTGACGAAAACGTGCTTGAGATTTTACCCGAAACTCTTCTCTAAGTGGATCTTAGTTCGGTATGCCGATTTGTGGCGGTCCACAGCCAGTAAGTCGTACACGGACGCAGTACAATACCAACTGGCCATAGTGCCAACACGAAGACGTATCTCTAGCCCGGAGCTAGTGAAGTCGCAGAGTCCACAGGTCCCTACGAAGATGCGGCCGTCACTGATCCCATGACATTGATCGCGATCACGTCCGCTTCCGTCCTTTATTCCTCTCACTTCGAAAAAGTTTCCGCTACATATGTTGCTGCTAGCGTCCAGCTCCGCTCGGACAACATCCTGCCGCTTGCGAGGCTCATGCTTGACGCCGTGCATTCCATTCGCGACCTTTAGCGAGCACGTCATCGCCTCTGGTCACAAAGCTAGCGTGCCGCAAATCGATCTCCCAATCCGATCCGCGTCATCCTTGCACTCTTAGGGTGTCCCTTGTTATGCTGCGTAACCCATATCGCATACCACACATCACCAGTATAGGCCCACGAAGGTCTCTCCATTACACCAATTCGGGAGCCAGCCTATAATAGGCTCAGACCGTGATTTGCGTGCATTTGGCCTAAAATAGCCCGCCGCCGGCGTACCAGAGCGATTCTGGTGATTATTTGGCCGGCGTTTGTAGAAAATTTTGAACGCTCATTAGCGCAATATCCCTTTATATCGGTCTTCCCATTCCTCATTTGTTACCTGTATCTTTCATATCATCCGTCCTCACTTGCTACCTACACCTTTCATATTTCGGCGGCAGTCACTGACTTTTGGGAAGCGTCGAGAAATTCTGTACAAAGCCGACTTTGAGCCGCCGCCACATGAGCCCACACCGGTCTATTTTACGGCACATTCCTTATTTTCAAAGCCCGTCGCTCTCTGGCGAAGTGGAATCAGAAAGTGAAAGATTATCAAAAAGTATGGAACTTTCCTCCGTTCCGGGAAGATTTCTGTCCTAATCCGTGCGCCCTGAATGGCATTTGCAGGGAATAATTCGCTCCCGTTTTGTTCCAGCCAAGACGTCGTAGCGAATTCATGCAAGCATAGTTCGTTACGATGTTTTTATTTCCACCAATGCTCTTGAAGTTTACGAAAGTGTCGATCTGCTTCGGATCCACGAAATTCAATCCTCGGTTGCACGTGACGTTGGAGGCGTGATCCCAAACGGCCGAAACAAGGAATGCGTCGAATCTCCTCCCCCATTGTGCGACTAAGTGGGGCGTACTTAACAGACGAAAGTCAAAGGGCAAATCACGGAATTAACGGCACCCATTAAGTAAATCACCTGAAATTCAGCAGTTACGCGATGCAGCCGGAAAGTAAGCCACAGCGGATTCTCTAAAAGGCATAAAAAGAGGGGTAATTTCTGGGCCGCGTCTTTGCGCTTTGTGCCCGAGCATCGTTGGGACCAGGGGTGTATCGACACTGATTTTGAAGGTCGCAAATTTGACTTTTGCGAAAAGCGCAAAGGGGGGCCAAAGGAAAAAGGAGGAAAATTGGCCAATAATGTCGATTTCGAATCTCAAACTTTCTGTGATTTAGATACACCCCTTGCTGGGACCCGCCCACTCGTGTCTGCCTCCCGCAGGGGAGAAGAACTCTCTACGCGCTGACGTAGACATTGGTGGAACGTACCACCAATAAACTGTAGCTTTCTTCCATATCATGTGTCGAATGCGCGACACAACCCCCCCCCTTGGGAGGACTTACGTCGTTAACGAGTAGCTGCGTCCGTTTGTCGCCGTCCGTCCATGCGACATAATACCACGGAGTCAGCAGAAGGCCGGCGAGCAAGCATGCGCCCCACATCAGGAACGAGGGCACGAGTACCTTCAGCGTTGCCACATTTTCGCTGTACTGATAACGAGCTTCTAACCGCACGTTCCGATGAGTCCTTTTCATCCACCGGTTGTACCGGTACAGGTTGGTAAAATTCGGTGTCTTCCGGATTCCGACAAGCTCAAGATCGTTCCGCTACAAAAATTTCCCTAGCTTGCAATGCCGGCGGTTGCGCAGACCCTCCCCCCAATTAAGGAGCGACTTCAATTTTTCGACGACATTTTTTTAGGACGGTCTTCCTTGTCCTTCTTGGATCACACTATTACCGGTACAACTGCGACGTAGAATACCGCCATGCCAAGTATGGCTAAGGGGCAAATCCACGTGTGAATGCGCGTCGTCCGACAGCTGTCCGACCACTTGGGGCCAAATGCGTCCGTGGCGACATAATCGAACACTGCGAGGATTAGACCGTTCAAAAGCGCGAAGCTGTACTGAAACTATACTTAAGCCGTAATAAGGTAACCGCGAGGATATTTTGTGGACATGAGGTCCACAAACTTAGGATATTTTCGAGGGATTTGGCAAAGCTGTATGTGATCGGTCCGAGCCGTAAATTTACCCGGCCAGTCCCAGCCCTGCGCCGAACTTACGGTATAGGCTATCTCGAAGGCTGAATGCCGTTTCGACCTCCTAGACCGATTTTAGGTAGTAAGTATCCAGCTTTAGGCGAGTATCCGATGCCCCACCCGGAACCCTAGTGTTAGCTATTCTTTGGCCCGTCTGGGTCTCGTGTACCGCATAACTTGCGTAGAGGACCCGGGTAACGTCAAGGGTGAGGGGTGAGGATTTTGAATGCCCGGGTGAAGGGCAAGGGCAAGGGTGGGGTTTTTGGAAGTACATGGGTGAGGGCGAGGGTGAGGGTGAGGATTTTTTTTAAATCCGGAAACCCTGCCCCCTGGCCACAAAACCATGCCGTACCGTACTCCATACTGGCCCTGACCCACGTACCGCTTATAATACGGTACGGAATATGTACGGCTTGTACCATAGTACGATTCTCCTTGCTCTTATTGTAAATACTTTTTCCCTTGAAAAAAGACGAACCATTAGTAGTCGGAGATTCAGATGCATTAGCGAGAGTCGCATCGTCTTCCGGACAAAATAGTAGCCAAACGTGAAGTGGAACGTGTTCAGCACGGCGAAGAATTCAGCACGGCAAACAAATCTTTCGGCGTCATCAAGCGTAATAATATTTTGCAGCCAACTAGAAGCCATTTTCGACTAGAAGTGGTCAACGCTAAAAATTGTAAAGTTACTGGCGGGGAGCAGACAGCTCAAAGGTCATGCGCCGGCAACGACCGCACATAACAAGGCCGCTAGGGATAATTCATGGCTTATGGATCTCCTTGCTGTCGTAGGTGTTATCGACGCACTTCAGAGAATCACAAGGTCGTCGGAGCAATTATCTCGCTAATACTGCACCAGTGCGTTGTCCATCCGTTGTAATTACGGGCATTGTCGTCCGCACAGGCAGACGGCAATCAGGAGATCTTGGTTATAGGGACGCGGACCACGGACCCTAGAGATCCTAGCCTTGAAACAAGACTCAAAAACCTTATAAAAATTAAAGGGAAAACATGAACAAAACAGGGCTGGCGAGCCTCCTAATTGTCGTAGACGACAAAGGGTAAACTTCTGTGAACTATAAGTTTGTTAGTGCAATATCTCGCTAAATACACCCGTTCGTTGTTCGTCTGCTGCGAGCGTACCACGCAGTCCGATGTGTCGGTGACAACAGACTGGCCAGCATGAAGCGGTGTGCCATACCCGCCCCATTGGTTCTAGTCATGCCGACCAAGTATTCTCCAGATTTTTCCTGTAAAATGAGACACGCGGAAAAATACCATGAAAACACACTAGCTGTATTACTCCTCCTTCCCAGACCTCCTGTAACGAACCGCAATGACCTTTTTACCAAAATTGTTGTAACGCGTGACTTCCAGGTGTTTCGCGGATGTAGGCAGGCACTTTATCGACTGTTCCTGACAAATATTTCGTCGAAAACCGTTCTTGTTTTGCAACGTCCATCATTTCCTGACAAACAAAACACACCAAAATAGACGTGTGCATTCTTCTGCAGCTATATCACCGAAATCGTGTCTGGCTTCAAGAAACACCGGCCAAGAATCCTAGGGATTTTAGCCTATAATAAGACTCTCGGTAAGGACAAAAAAATTACTTGCGAAATAATCCACGACATCAACAGAATTGCTACACATAAAAATAAAATTTAGACGGCCAGAACTTGCGCCAGGTCCTCTTCGCTGAGTCGTGCCAGTTCATTGGGCGGTGGTAGGCGGTGAGTGGCAGGATGTGTCGTTAGCGACTGACTGTTGGCCTTCTTCGGGGGAGACTAGACCACTTTCACTTAGGCACGTCTCGCAAGCAAGATGTCGAAGCGAATGCATTTGAAATATAAATATTTTTGGACCAATTGTTTGAGAAACATTTAAGCATTGCGCTAGGGATGAAATGTGACAAGGTTCAAGGCAGTCTTGCCTAAAATACCAACCGGCTGTAGGCTACCCCAAGTCCCGTCTTCACTAATTTTAACCAAAGAACTCGTACCCGTTTTGGACCTCGAAGCTGAAGCTCGATTTCCTCGCCAGGAGACTTCTTCTCATCGGCCTCTGTCGACTGAAGTCGGCGTTTCGGAAAGAGTCTGCATAGTCGATGCAACCCGCATCCGATCAGCAGCGGCCAGGGAGTGCAGCAGGCGACGATCACGGGCAGTAGCATCGCAATCTGGGAGTCGGGCTCGGGGAAAGACAACTAAGCAAGGCGTTTGATGTAAGGACCGGCAAGCGTACATGTGACAGTGACCGTACCGTACTACGTACGACAGTACGGTATGGGTAGGGTCGGCAAGTACAGAGTACGGTGGGGCTCCCGATTTCTCGGTACTTAGCACTAGTGTGATCCTCACTAGTACCATACCTTATTACGGCCCGTACTGCGGTACCGTACTGTACGGTACGGGCTGGACCAGTAAGGTACGGAGTACGGATCGTGTGGGGTCGGCCAGTACGTAGAACGGTACGGCTCCAGTTTTCTCGGTACTGAGCACTAGCACGGTCCGTACTAGTATTGTACCGTATTCGGCCCGGTACGGAGCACGGTACGGGTGGTCCGTACGGTACGGAGCACGGAACGGGTGCCGGTTGCCGTTCTAGCGTGCAGCGTGAATTCTGCTTACCTCAAGCAACATTATCGCTATGCCAGTGTGCTGAACGCCTGTCTCGATGGCTATGGTCACTATGTCTTCCGGCTTCCGACATGCTAGCACGGCGGTGATGCAACCGAACGCGAAGCCGCCCAATGGTAAAAGGAAGCCTAAAAAATCCAAGGTTTGTACAAATGTAGCAAAAATTATAAGAACAAAGCCGAGTATCGAACTCTTACGCCAAAGCCGCCGTCCAGGTGACAATATTGAACATGTGTAGATTCGCG
>JNEY01000460.1:9351-22476 GCA_020875895.1 Aphelenchus avenae
AATTGACGCTCAAAAGGTAATTTTAGAGCATGTTTACCTAAAATAGCCCGCCGCAGGCGCCGCCAACGCGATTTTTACTCTTACTTGACAAAATTAATCGGATATTTGAGCAAAAAGTGTCAAGATATGACAATTTTCTGAAGGGGGAGCCCCCCCCCCTCGTAACGCCCTTGGATACTTCCCTCTGGTATTCTTAGCATTCAACTTTATGTCGTGATTGTGTTAGTAAACTGTTGTTGACATGCGGCGATTACTCCCGCCGATCGGAAGAAACTATAGGTGCCGCTCAGACGCATGTATTCGATCGACCATTAGCGGAAGCGTTTCTTTAACCGTTTTCATATACGTTTACTGGTCCCGGCTGCATGATTCTTACTTGTTCCCCGCGTGCTCGTTCGAGGAATACCAGACAGAGGAAGCGGACACGTCCGAATAAATAAATTATCATGTAATTAGCCCGATATTCCGGTCCAGTAGCGTGACCAGAAAGCTTTAGCACGTCGGCTAAAGCGACGTAAATGACGAATGTGTTCCAAGTTTAGGTAAATTATCGTCTATGAAGAAAATCGAGAGATTTTAGACTCCATGCAATCGGGTGAGGAAGCATCTAGGTAGGTCGGCTCAGTAAGCTAATGCGGCCACGGCGCGCGACCACAGATAGTGCAAAAGGTGCGTGCCAGGAATGCGGGTCTCGGTCTCGAAAACCGAGACTCTCGGGGGGTCTGGTCTCGTAGTCTCGGTCTCGGTTTCGGTCATGAGAAAAGGCCGAAAAGGCCCGCCGCTAGGCGCCGACCTACGAGTTTTTCACTATTTTTCTCTTAATTTCACCCAAAATTTCGTTGGTGTCGCCTGCGGCGGGCCAATAAAAGCCGAATTTTTTAAATTTTTGACCGCGGTGGGGCGATTTTGAGCCGAAAATGTTTCAAGTCTCGGTCTCGGTCATGAGTCTGGTCTCGGTCCCGGTCTCGGTCTCGGGGGGTCTGGTCTCGGTCTCGGTAGGCCTGGTCTCGGTCTCGGTCAGTCATATTTCATCCCGCATCCCTGGTGCGTGCCCTAGTTGGAAGCTGCCAGTTACTTGGCCTCGAGTGCTCGACCAGCATGGGAGTCTTGGACAAGACTCGTTCCGGTTTTTGGGTTGTGACTCCGCAAGGGGGAGGGGGGGCATTTATTATGAGGGAGGGCACCAAATTAACACTATGCGCCCATGTTACGTAGGCACCCCCATATGCACCCTACACACGCAGCGACAACCCACAGGTGCCCTAGCGATCGCCGTTGTTCAATGCTACTCGTGACGGCTAATCTTTCAGTCACTGGGAAACATCTTTGGCTGTTCTAGCTGACGCTAGAACTGCCAAAGCGAAGCATCCAGGAAATATGCGAGGTTCACAAGGCCTTTTTAGCATCTCCTACCCATCGTGAGAGTTGCAACCATTCGAAGTCCGAAGAAGGAATAAAAGGCCATGTGGCTCTGGTCAGTTTACAAAAGCGGAAATGTGTGAAAAGATCGTCATTTTGTAGTAGTCTGGATGGTCCTTTAGCCACTGCTCAAAGGCATGTAAACGCTCAATCGTATGATGAACGGTGTAAATGTAAAAGTGTTTTCCTTAACGAGTTCTTGCTTCTTGTGTGCCGCAACGTGCCTTACGAACTCCATCGGCTAAAGTGACGTGAGCTTTCGAGGAATATGAACCGTAAGCGGCATATGTATCCGGAGCAAGTAATTGTTCTGTAATTAGCTGGGCATTGCGGTGTCGTAGCATGACCAGAATGGACTGATGATCCGAAAGAGGCGAGTCACGAGCGATAAACAGGATGTACCTGGTTATCGTGGTCCATTTGTGTCCGCGACGCAAGTACAACTATTGATAACTGGACCCATCATGTTTATCATATGGTACGCCAGTTGAACCTGTTGAACTCCCGGAGGGAGGTCGCTTTCAAGGACCACAATAATCCAAACTAACCTTGTGTGCTGCTAAGCGGTCACATTTTAAAGCGTTTAAAAAATAATGCTCGTAACTCCGTAGAGCGGGGGGAGGAGTTGTTATGAGGGAGGCTAACCAGCAAAACAAAGTGCCTAAGCCTAACATTATGTCTCAGCCTAAGCAACATCCTAGCCGTAAGCAAGCGGCCTGAAGAGTAATGTTGACGGCGATGACGTTCTCTGGAGCAGTTCACCTACAGCTGTGTATCCAAGATGTGCCTCAAATTCCGAATTACGACGATTTCGGAGCACAATGCGTAAAAAATGGATGCATCTCGTACGTTTAATTTCAGTACATTTGTGCTTTAAACGTTTAATGGGGGTTGGTTGAACTATTAATATTTGTATAATGACAAACTGCGAACGCTGCGAACCGAAACGACAGCGGAAGCCGATAAAATTAAAACCCTTAGTTGTTTGCCAAGGTTCCTTTTGCTAACTGTCGCCCGACAAGCACGGCATCGCGATTTGCATCTCTTAATCTTTTAGTAATGCTCAGTCTCGGTAGACTTCCAACGGGCCCGTATAGTTTCATGCCAGGGGCATAGCGGAAAATTGTCTGAAGAAAAAACTGTTGTCGTCAACGGGCTTCCGCCAGAATCGTTATGTTGGGCGTGTCTCGGTCCAGATTCTCGTCGGATAAAACAGTCGCTGACGTACGACGCGAGGCTAGGTGGTTTCTTCTGCCCAACGGTTAACTTAACGTCCCGTAAACAGCGCCCTATCTAAAAAGTAGGCTGCACCAGTCCTTGTGAGAATCATGCTCCCGAATCTCGACATTAATATCTAGGGCACACCTAGAACCAGGGTCCCAAAAACCGGCCCTGGTGGGGGGAACGTACCGAAAAGCGTACTACCTTTTTCGTGCTTTCCCCAGGAAAGCACCAATTTTAACCAAGTACTGGTACAAGTTAGAAGCTCTACTAACTCGTAACCCACCAAGACGGATGTGTGTCATTCGGCAGTAGATGTCTGTTCCTACAGAGTATCGTTGCGAGTACGGCGAACGCATGGTTGGTTCGTAAGAATTGCGATTATGTACCGGTGGGGAACGTGTTTTGCGTCTCTCGAAGCAACAACAAAGGGACATTAGCGGAGAGAACGCCGTTCCCTATGGACCCATTAAACAACCTTCCCGGTGCCCGGCATTCCAGGCACAGAACTTCCTGGACGTCATCTACTGGCCGTTGAGGCAGTTTTCCTTACTGACTCATTTGATATGGGTTGTCCTGCATTATGGGGCATGCTTTTTATGGGGGGTGGGGCATAGATGCACCCCTGGAGGGACCTGAGATTATGTGAGGAGGTTTATGCCTCCCACGGCAGTCTGATCAGTCTATTTCCTATATAGAATCTGCAAGAAAACCGGTTGTTCATATTAAGGTATGGGCATAAACCTTGTCCCACCCAAATTAGTTTATCCCCCATAATTTTTTGCTGCAGTCCCATAAATTCGCATGCCCGCCATACATAAATTCGCATGCCCCCATACGGCAGGACAACCTCCATGTGGACACATTAATCCACCTTTCCGGAGCCCGACGTTCCAGGCAAAGAAATTCCTGGACGTCATCTACTGGTTGCTTAGTCAGTTTTTGTTACTGACTCATGTGATAGTGATTCAAGCATCTGTATCCGTTGGGCTTGACCTTTTCTTAACTTGTTAATTATCTGTCGTCGTCCAAACGAACGTCTCTTTGTTAGTTAAATTTGCGGAAATTATGGGGAGGAGAGCAATCACAGCACTTCACAGCACTGTCACCAGCATTGTCCCGTTATAAAGTAATGATGGTGATAAAGCTTGTCACACTTATTTCCTCGTCTGTTCCTTGTTTACGCACGCTTTGGTTGGGTATCCCAGACAGAGTGAAATCTCTGTCGCGGAAGCATTACCCTGGTGTGAGGCAACTATACGGGAAGACAACGTTTCTGTCTAGACCTTCTCTATCCGGGGCAAAGTGGTTCACTCAAGAAAGCACTGGCCGCAGCAGCAAGACCGCTTCAGGCACAAACGTTGAACAACGGCCGAAAGCCTCCGTCCGCTGCTACTAACATAGGCTTGGTTTCGTACGCATTGGTTCTTCCCAAAAAGGTATACAGTACATCATGACATCAACCTCGATGCTAAGAACACTCGTAGGATTAGCCGATCATCGGCTTCGACACTCCGTGAAATAGTCTTGTATGCACTTTACCGTATTTTCCCGAATAGCTCCCTGGTGCGTTATTGTTCATAGCCACAAAATAGAAAAGTTTTTAATGTCATGAATTTTTAGAAATTTTGTTTTCGTTTTAGGACTTTTCCTGCTCCAGGAAAATCTTATTTCGTCGCTATCCATCCAAATATAACATCAGTCTTCATGTACATGTACCCCAGAAGACTATGGGAAATTTTGTGAGAGGGGATTTATTCGGGGGGAATACGGCACATTGTCGCCATTAGTTTGTAACAATTTGTGTCCATACTACTTCCTCCTCGTGGCTCCACCTACACTTTTTGCCCAACGCACTTGACGCTCGGAACGAAGAGGAGTACGCTTTGAAATGTCACGTTATCGGGTAGTATGGTTCGGACAAACAGTTATGGGAACGAGGCGGAGATCACAAGGCGGGGCAGCCGGCGGTAGGGCATTTAATTTCCGCGGCCAGTTATACCGGTAGCATTTAAAGGCTTAAGCGGCACAGTTGTTGTTGCGCATAATGGGCACAAGTGGATGGCGGCGGATCCCGCCGGAAAGAGACAGTCCTAGTTGCGGTCCGTCGGTGGCTATTGTGCGCTTGCTCGCTGGTCCCTTAGGTGCGCTAAAGCTATGCAAGATGCCTATGGTCTTGCATGAAAGTGCATACCGGAGATCTACCGCAAGCTATTTGGTTCAAGTTATTGAAATAATTCGTATCGTTATTTGAATATTCCAGTCATTGCAGCCGTACACTGTTTACCTGGCGCTCAGCGGCAGATACGCTAGGCCACCTCACGGTACTGAGCGTTTCATTCGCCCCCTACCCCGAGCTACAGTGATGCTTACCGTCCAACGGATTCAGAATGCGTAGAGGGTACGGTCCGGCGCACGCTCCGATTCTTTGCTGTACTGAAGTTTTATGCTTAGGGATATGAAGCAACTACCCTAGCCAACGTGACGGGCATAGTACGAGCACGCAGGGGATAAGTGAAGTACCAACTAAGTACTTTGCCAACTGAATCGTATACCAAATGTCGTATGTCGGATACGCGCGTTTTCATTTTTAGAGTTTTAAGGCCCCTTATAGAGTTCCGTTTCATCAAAGCCCCAAATTGCACGAGTTCCGCACCAGTAGCAATGTGGCCTCCGACTAGTTCGAAGTTAACACAATTTTTCCTCCGACCGCAGAAACACTGTTAGCATCGCCTGCGCCCGTTTCTCCTTTGTTCGTTGGGTAGCTTGTATACGTTCCCCGAAACAGTGCCTTTTACGCATTTAGGCGACAGAGTACGCGAAGTTGTATCTAACTTTTTCTGCAATTAGACACACATGTAGTCATGCGTTTCTCGCTTTCCATCAGCGCGACTAGGTACCGAGAGTCTTTTGTTGGTCTTAACGCCGAATATATGGGTGTTTTGACAGTGTACAAGACATGCTTTAGTCTCATATTTGAGTCTTCAACTACGCTGGACAATGGAGCTTTCGCCCGTTCCGGTTTGGTACGAATACGCGGATTTCACGACCACTGTTCTCAGCGCCGCATTGAACACCGTTTTTGCCTTGCTTGTTTCCTTGAAAACGCCGCGAGAGATGAAGAAGTACAAGAAAGTGTTCGTCTGCATTTGCGTGGTAGACGTCCTGTACGCCGCGACTAACTACATCGTTGCAATGGTGAGTTTTTGACATCAAAAGATCTACGGAATTTGAAAATTTTGGATATATTTTCAACCATTTTCTCACTTCAAGTGCCACTTTTTAAGCTACGTAGGTACGGTGAAGCCTAATTAATGCATATTTGTGCATAAAATATGCAAAAAAAAGAACAGAACAGAAGACAAAAACGAGCAAACTTGATCAAATTTTGATGGGGTCTTGACTGATTTTGGCCGAAATTTACCGAAATTTTTGAGCCTTCGATCCGTAAATCTTGAATTTTTTATTATCGCCCCCCTTTAATTGCCCCCACTCGGATTCCCCCCCCCCCGCCTTAGAGGTTGATCAGTTTATTTTCCCCCGGGGTGAAAATTAGCGAAAATACGGTACATAAATATCAAAAATAGCAATTCCATTACTGCAGGCTAACCGCATGAATTTAGCACTCCTATTCGTCCGACGGAGTTGTCTTTTACGTGGTTCGTAACGTCTTTGATACCGACGTTGACGGCCGGTTCCTGCTGATTTGTCTCAGCTGGTTTATGGCGTACCTCATCGTTTTATTGACGGCTGTGCCATTCGTATTTCGCTACTGCGACGTCTGTCTGTAAGTGTCTTAAAAGACGTTTTAACAATGAGCATAGCAAAAATACAAAGTTTTTATAAAGTTAAAATAGATGTTTTAGTGACTGGACCATGGGACCCGTCTCCTTCGCGTGGTTAGTATCGTTCGAACTCTTGATCGCGTTCTTTACGGCCCTCAATCAGTACGTCGCATGGTCGCCGGTGGCAGAGCATACGGCGAAGACCCTTCAGACTCCGGTTTCGGAAGACGTGTTACCGTTGTTTGAAGACAACCGCAAGGTAATCTTGGAACTGAGCGTATACTGCGTGAATTTCAGGGGTTTTGTTTGTAAAGTTTACGTCTAAATGCGACTGCGTAAAAGGCAGCTTGAAAAGTGTGGGCCGTTCTATGTGGCAGACATTGACGATTTTTCTCTTTTGCAATTTTGCCAGAGCCCAGCTTGTCTATTTCTTCGGCCATCCGATAAAATGATTTCTGATTTAATCAGATAATTGTTCGGTTTATTTCATGCTTAACCTTTTCCAGGTCTCCCAACGCATTGCGTCAGCGCTCGCTATGTTCCTCGCACTAGCCGCCTTTCACTACGCCGTCATCGTTCTATGCGGCTACCGAGTTTGGCACCGTCTATCGATGAAGAAGACGAAGGCGAAGCGGAGAATCCGCAGGGCGATGACCACTGAGGCTCAGCTGGGCAATGCATTCATCGCTCAGGTAGGTCTTTTCAAGGAAACTGCGTACTAAGAGTCGATCGGGGGTCGTCTCAACCGAGAGTCATTCAACGTCCGCACCTCTAGTCGTCCAGAAAAAGTTTATTTTAATTGCCGTGAATACCGATCAGAGCCCCGCTGCGCGCTCGGGCTGTACAGCGAAGATCCGCCTGTTTTCACTTTTGTAGTAGGGCTCTTCTTAGAGGGTCGAGGAACAGATCGTGCGACACCGGCCCTCTGTACAGAACTAGAGCAGGGAATAACGGCCTCGTAATGGCCTGGAGTCATGCCCTACCCCGTCCTACCGTACGGAATACGGTCCTGTCAGGTCTCCAACCATGCCGTTCGAGCACCATGTGGATATGGTGCGACCACCGGTCTCTCGGTAGAGGGAAAGACCAAGAATACCATGATATCAGTAATGCGATACCGGCCTGCGTCAACGACTGAGCTGCCTGTGTCTTTTCTCCCTCCGAAATGACCATTTACCGGACTATAAGCATTGCAGTTTTTGGCTCAATTCACTGTTTTCAAGTGTATTGGCAACTTGTTGAAACTTAACAAGTGCCTTTTTAGGCTTTCCTTACCGCCATCATCATCGCCATTCCTGCCGTCGCTTATTCGCTGATGCTCGCTTTGGATGCCTCCTGGAACGCAGCCCTTCTGGAGCTCACTTCTCGCACTCTATCGCTCCTTCCCGTCGTAAACGCCGCATGTGCCATAGTCTTCTTAAAGCCGTACCGACAAGCGCTTCGGTCCTTTTTCTGCGCCCAGAGAGACTGCAAGACCGCGCCATCCGAGGCGTTCACAGTGACAGTGAAGAGCACGACGATGAGCATCTCAGCCATTACGGACTCGAGGCCGAATACGAAGGTCAAATTCGGACTTGCATCGACGATATACTACTGAGCAATTGTTTGTTGCTAGAGAAAATGTATTCAAATGCCTAACCGAGGAGATATACGCGTTCAACAGTCATAGTCTAGTCACTTAGTTCCTCTATCGAAAATCACACTACCGCTTAGTTTGTAGTCGACAAACTGCCAATGCATGATATGTGGAGGCTAACTGAAAATATGTTACAGCTTTTACTGGGAGATCTTGGACACGTCCTCTGATTTTCACAGAAGCCCTTATGTCCAGCATATTTGTTCTTTAGTGATTGAATAGCGCTTCGTTTTTAGGCATAACTACGATCACTCAGCCGACGTATTATTTAGCTCCGTCTTATGGTCCTAGTAGTCGCTCGCTAACACGTTTTGGGAACTAGAACGTTTCCCGGCCACCGTTGCGACCTACACTAAGACGCTAACTTCCGCGCCAACAACTTTGTCCGCGTTTCGTAGGGTTTGCTGCAAATATTCGCAAAGTCGACGAGCGAAGCTAACGCTGATAACGGACGCACCTTTGCGCTAAGCCGCTTGCTTCATTGTGCTTTCGCAATTGTGACAAAGAAGAACAGTTGCCAGAGCACGTGAAAGCTCTTAAAGCTCACTGATGATAAACTATTACTGGAGATGGCGACAATGCTTGCACGAGCTGTGTTCTTTACCGCGTGCTGGCTAATTACTGACGCCATCGAGGATAAGCTTGTTGCCGGGATACCGCCAAAGATCAACGTAAGTTAGGACATACCATCGGTTTAAGATAGACATCTAACAAGATCCTGCGGCTTGAGGCACTTTGCGGAGAGAACTGGGGTCGGCCTATTTGACAGCCCGTGGTTTGAGAGTCCGTTAGCAAGAGGAAATTTCTCTTAAATTAAGTAAAGCTACACACGATTAAGCTGAAACAAAGGAACCCCAAGCATCTCACCATTTAAGCCTTGCTTTGAACACCAGAGCGAAGCAAGCGTACCATTTAAGCTCGGGTAGAACGGCCGGCTTTACTGGGTCCGAGAATTGGGGCAAACTGATTTGAGGACACAAATTCGATACTTTTTTGGCCGCTGGTGGGGGGGGGGGGTACTATTAGGGAGGGCCGTTCTATTAGGGTAAATACCCTATTACAAGTCCTCCGCCCTCCGCCATCGTGAGCCTAGTAAACGTTGAGGCGAGGTGCACCCATCAAGCTTAGGCTTGAACACTGGAGCAAAAGGGGAGAGACTTTCATAGGGCACACTACCGAAAAATTTTTCGCAGTGGCAGATACTCAAATGACTAGACGACGTCTATTTCGGATGCTACCGCGATGGCTGCGGCGCGCAGTCCAATGTTTTAGTTGGTCACGATCACAGGATCAGCACCCGTTTACCAAGACGGGCGGCAGTCGGCACACATTACCGTCGCGTTTCGCCGGGACGACGATACGCAACTCACAAATGTCCTTCAGCAGCTGTGTGATGGCGGTTGTTCGGACTGCTACGACTGCTTTTGCGCCGACTGTTCTCTCGCAACGATCCTTGGCTACTTTGCCAACATCGGTTTTACTGTCGAGTCGGCCGTCGCTTTGCCGCTAAGCCAGTTATTCAATGACGTACAAGTCATGTACACAATGACTAAGACGACGCAGGTATAAGCGATTGCTGCTGATTCCCTCTATGTGGCTTAGTTTACCTCGTCGGTGATTCGGAAACTTCGCCGTACCCATAAAGTTGCCAGTGCGCGGTAAAGCGTGTCAGCGCGGCTTGGTTTCATATTAATTCACAGACCATATTATCACCAAGAATAGTGTCGCAATGCGAGAAAATGAAGCTGACATGCCAGAAAAAATGGCTGATCGTGCCACGGACATTTCTTGAGTCTGCTTCCTCTTAAGCACCTGGCACCTTATGCCCGCCGACTCTCTGACCAGCAGCATTGCAGCTAAGAGTCGGTGAGACATACTCCGGTAAAGATCAACAAAATGTCGTTATGACAATGCGGTGGTCATTCAAGTACGCGTCACTGCAGCTGTTCGTTTCTTACTTTACCACTCTCTGTACACATGCGCTAGGCGCTGGCTGGAGAGTGGCAGCACCTGCTTCGGTGCGTTCTTGAAACTAATCTCAAGCTTGTTCCGCCAGTTAAATACCTGAAAGAGCTCAATAATGCGTTGGCCGGACCTGTTAGCTTTCCATGTTCCAGTTTTTTTGTACTTACCTGCTTGTTTTTTCTACTTCTCTATGGGGATGAACATTCCATAATTGTTCTATTTGAGTCTCCTCAGTGTATAGCCGTAAGGTGACGCCCTCTTCAGTGCAGGACAAAAAGCAACGCCTTGTACCACTAGTTTTTTCTTTGTTTTAGGCGTGCACTGGTTTTGAATACTCAATAAATGAAGAAAAGTTTCTGAGATAGTCGGCATTTTTGGTTAGTCCGCAATAATAGCCTTTTGAGAAACTGAGTGCGGGACCAATAATAGGAGACAAATGGTGCCCCTTACAGGGTGAAGTATATTATGAATGTCCAAAATTAAGCTGAAGTGAAGAAAATTTTCTGAAACCAGAGGCATACGTCATGTGTACCCTTACCCGTTATCCGTCATAGACAGCTGGGTAACAACTTGCGATGGCAACTGTTGCACAATATATAACTGGATTCTCGTTGTTCTAGCGCAACATACCGACGATTCGTCTAAGAGGGTGAACCCATAAAAACATGCGTCATTTGTGGTCTAGAGTTAACCCCCCCCCCCTCCCGCCCATAACAGAGTGCATGAGCATTCCCTCTAAGAAAGTTAAGACCGACATCCGGCGCCGTACTGCCCCTTTCCCTGTCATACTTTGTGCTTAACCAGTAAGTACGAAGTACGGTACGAACCGTAGCAGGGTACATACGGAGCTTACAATGAAATGCTGGATCTTGCCCCTTTTTAAACGTCACTTTGCGTGCCCCCTCATGAGCAATTGTAAACATAGACCAACAGTGAATTGTATGTAGCCATTTACACCGCCATGGACCAGGAAATCTCCTACGTTAACTACGAACTGCTAAACAGCTATACGGCTATGACAGTCGTCACGTTTCTATTGGTTCCGATCCAGTTAAGCATGGTCGTCTTT
The DNA here is from genome assembly GCA_020875895.1 of Aphelenchus avenae. Classification (NCBI taxonomy): domain Eukaryota; kingdom Metazoa; phylum Nematoda; class Chromadorea; order Rhabditida; family Aphelenchidae; genus Aphelenchus; species Aphelenchus avenae. The sequence goes on from JNEY01000460.1 coordinate 20,447, forward strand.
CTCCTTATTCGTGGCCGCAAAGAGAAGACCTTTCGACAAGCGTTCTACATCTTCTTTGTGGCTGTGGTCGTAGCTGACTGCTTACTCGCTGCGTGGGTAAGACTGTTCAAAGTCCCGGCCCCGCTGAATTATACCGTAAACGACCTAACATAAGCAATGTCCTAACATAAGCAAACCTGAAACTTACTTAACGAGGGAATATGTTTAAAAGCTTTATTTTACGTGTTTTGCATAGCTATGAATGTCTCTAACTTACCTACTGGAAAAGTTTGTGAGGCCCCAAAATTAAAGGGCGCTTACCAGTACTTTTTTAAAAGTCACTAATCTGGACCCCTCATGAGCAACATAAGCACATGCTTATGTTAGGTCTTTTACGGTATATATCGAGAAGCAGCTAACGAATGGGGTCGTAATTTGAGGCCAATGTCCTGTCCGAGGCTTAATGTCGAAGGCCGCGATCCGCAGGACGACCCAGTTTCCTCAGTCGGCTTCACCGGAGACCCGAAATTTAGGACCGCATTCATTGGTACAACGAAGTCTTCTATGCATCTCCGGTCTACCGGGCCGTCCGCTATGCAGAACCGGCAGTCCTCTACATCGGAAGTAACTTCCAACCTCTGATACACACCGCGATCGCCGCTAATCGCTTCACAGCGTTCTATTTCCCCCTCAAGCACACAGGCATCTGGAGCTCAAGGGTCGTCGCGGTCGTACTGGCGACATGCGCCGTCATTTCCAGCCTTCTGAGCGCGGCGGGTTACGTATATTTCGCGCTGGTCGAAGATTACGTCCCTCAATACGACGAAAACGGCTACGCCATTCCAAAGCTATTTGGAATGGACTACGAAATGGACGTGGTAAGGAGAGCCAACGGACACAATGCAAACCGTCTTGTGGATTATAGTTTTTATTGCACATGTTCTTCAAAACTACAAAAAAGAAGAGAAACTAGAAATGGCAGGGAACTGCGCATTTCAATTTTTAAAAGCATAAATGTACTGATCTCGCGAATTTTCAACTTTCTGGTGTGACCGGACGATCTCCCTTTCTTCTCCGTTCATGAACCTTTTTACGATATTTTTATTTTCTTAGATGAGTAGCTTTTCGCTTCACGCATTCTTATTTGTATTTACACATTGTTGGTAAACGAGAGTAAAGTTAAAGTATGTGCTCATTGACGGCATACGGCCGCTCCGGTTAAAAAAGCCAAAATACACCCCGAAATTTCTCCAGAAATATTTGCCAAAGCACTGAGAAACGGAGGAAGAGAGACGTCTTAAAAAGGAAATGTTCCACTTTATTTTCAACGTTATTGTGTTTTGTGGCGTTCTAAACACGTCGTTTTTTCCTTTGTTCGGTCACCAACTATTCTTTAAGCTGATGGCGCTTAAACTGCTTCGCTCGTCTAACTACCTTGTTTGTTCCACCGTCAGCTTTATTATAAGCTTATTTATCGTCGTGAAGCTACGCCTGCTCAGCTCGGCTGGCAAACTCCAGCATATGGGTGTTGGACAAGAAATTCGACTGTTCGGTAAGGGCTTTGTCGGAAAACAGGATAGTTGCATTGGCATTCGGAAATTGCGCACTGGCGAGATGCTGGGGACACCCCGGAGGCGTGCTGTACCCTCCATTAGAGATCGGGGCTGACCCCCCGTACCGTACTGCCCCCTCGTACCGTACCCGTACCGTACTGGAAACCCCCCCCCCGTACCATACCCGTACCGTACCCGTAATACGGCCCGTATTCAAACTCGTACTGAAGTCGAAAAATTTGCCCCAATTACGCTACGATTCAACAAAAAAACAAAAAAGACATTCCTATGGACAACAAGTAGCACATGGCTCGTGTTCCTGATCGAAAATGGGCCCTTTTTCTTCAAAAAATGGCCATTTCTGCCTTTTTTCTTAAAAAAGTTCAAATCTTTGCTCAGATTTTTGTCATCAAAGAGTCCACCCTTACCAAAAATACGGGTTCCAATACGGCCCGTAAAACGGGACCCCCCGTACCGTACCCGTACCGTACTGGACCC
>JNEY01000460.1:23131-48515 GCA_020875895.1 Aphelenchus avenae
CCCCCCCCCCTCCCCCGTACCGTACTGCCGTATGGGCTTTTAACCAGAAAATCGCGTCGTGCCGTACTCCGTAATGAGCGTGACCCCTCGTACCGTACGCCGTACTCATTATCACCCTTTGGCACTTCCAAACTTCGTGGATGGCTTCTCAGCGCAATAAATGAGCGTTTAGCACACTCGTTGATCACATTCCTGATGCAGCTGTTGATCGCTTTCCATTACTCGACTCTGACGATCGATATGATCGGCGTTCAAGCACAATACGTTAAACAGTTTGGCGGTGAGACGGGATTCGATTGGCTGCCAGCCAGCAGCCAAGAATGGCTGGGCGGGAGTGCTGGATGTTACTACCTGTACAGCAACTGCACCCTGCCCTATGTCATGTTTAACGACTACCTAGCCCCTTATGCGGAACACTCGTTCAACTTAGCTGGTGCCATCCTACTACTGCTAGTCAGGTTAGCACTTTTTGAGAGTTGCGATAGGATCAGCTGCCCATGTCGTACCGCACTTCGTTCTGAAACTTAAGGGAAAGTCAATACTGACAAGTATATCTGTTTTTTTTTGGATAAAGGACAGTCAGGGAGTGCTTGCTAGTACACGGCGGAGACGCTAACGCCTTGCGCCGTGCAGTAGTGCTTCCGGTTCGGCCTCGATGCAGGAATTTATCCGATGATCATCTCGCATGTTTGTCCTGACCGTACCCACGTGATCATAACAATTCAGAATCACGTAATCGGGCCATAACACCTGCTAGGGCGTAAGAGACCTACGACATTCAGACTAGAGCGGATACGGGTGGGGGGAGGGTCTGAGAAATGCGTGAGCTTTTTTTCTGCCCTATTTCTGACTTTTATTCGCCCTACTTTTGGGTTTGCCCTAAATCAATTTTTCCTTGCCCTACTTGAAAATTTGCCATAAATGTTCTCGCCCTAAATCCAAGTTGCCCTAGGGTAATCCAAAGTGACGAAATGACGAAAATAAATGTTGCACAATTGCTCCGGCTTCTGATTCTTCTGCGTCGAAGGCGGCGTGGCGTGCTTGGACACCATAGCGTCATAGATGATGGAAGACTCGTACGCGTCTGGAGAGCGCATTTACGTTTTTTTCCGCAAAGTTGAACTAACTTAGGCATGTCCAAGAGGCCGTAAATGTATTTCGAGGCGACGACGCAAGGGCCAAACTTTGCGGAAAAGTTAGTTAGTTCAACTAACTAACAAGTTCAAGAACATCCAGTCAGATGTCCGAGAAGGACAAAGAACGTTTGAACGCACTTCGCCTGGTAGGGCGGCTAGCCGAGCTAAGTCGGACGCAAAAATGGTTCCCGTTTTTTTGTTTTGGGGCAGCTTGGGTTTAGGGCGAGGTCATTTAGGGCAAGGTTTTAAATGCGGCAAGAAAAAGTTGATTTAGGGCAAACCTTAAAGTAGGGTGAATAAAGGTAACATTTAGGGCAATAAAAAGTTTTTCCGCTGAGAAATTGGCACGCCTTTACTCATTTTGTCTTTACAGCAGTCACGTGCGGAACGCATATTTCCAGTTCTACTGTGGGCGCCTGCGTACGAGGAAGACGACCGTTACTTTCTTTGCAAAGCCTGCTCAAGGTTCGGGGCCAAGCATTGCACAAAGCACTGTTCGATAAGATTGTGGCTTGTCAAGTTAAGCGCTTCGAGAATGTGACTTTGTCCCATCAAACAACGGCTCCTAAGCATCCAATGGACCGTTTAGGAGAGAATAAAAATACTTGCAACCGACCGTAACTTTGGTTGTCGTCAGATCGTGCGGTAACGAGCTCAGAACCGAATACCACTGCAGGCAGCGTTAACACTGAGCAGACCGCTTTGCTCTCTGTTTATTTCGTCTTTTCTCGTCTTTCATGCCACAAGCCTTAGCACTCGATTTCCTTCTCGCTTGAATCAACATGCCTTCGTTCTCTTTTGTTCTTGTTGCTTAACCTCTCCCTCTTTTACTAGGTAGTCTTTTTCGTGCCCCGACGAGACGTTAGATTTTATTCGCTCTTTATCCCGCATCAGCAGACTCGTGCCGAGATGCCGAGAAAAAGTTTTTGGTGTCTTAGGAGTTTCCTCCTCCAGCAGCGTCTGCACCGATAGCTGTTGACGTCGAAGCGATGCGAGCTAAGCGCTCAGGTTCTACCTACGCTTCTGCAGCTTTTTATGCTTTGCCTTTAATTCGGTTTAGTTCAGCTATGGCAAAAGCTGTGACCGCGATCGCACATGCGAAGTCATGTTTGAACAGCCGCTACCTGGATGCTAAAGGGCCGGACTCGTTCCCACACTAAGGATCAACGAGTCACTGTCAGAGAGAGGAAAGTAATGTTCGCGAAGGCATCGTTACGGCGATGCGTACATTGTCGAGCATGTAGGCACCAGTCTGAACCTGTAGGTAGCACCCGTGCGCACGAAGCCAGATCGTTTATAAGCCGTTTCAGAGAACTATGCTACATTCTGCCTGGCGGTTGAGACAAAGTCGAGCTTTGAAGAATGTCTGCACTTCGCCTTCTCGTGGTCTGCTTTTCTGTGGTGACCTTTGTAAAGGTAGGTACTTTGCTTACATAAATAAAGAGGCACTTAACGGTGTTTCCCGAGAGTGTTCCTGCTATATACTGGCAGTGCATTTGGGTTAGTGCTGGATGTGCTCACCCACCGTACCGTACTGGCAATCCACGTGCCGTACTCCGTAGCGTGCGGTACGGTACGATACGGCAGTACGTGCGGCAATACGTACGGTACGGTACGGTACTGTAACGGGGCGTACTTGTGTTAAGTATCGAGGAAACTGGAGCAGTACCGTACTCGTACTGGCCGACCTCACGCCTGCCGTAAGCCGTACCAGCCTGATCCGCCGGTATCGTACTCCGTACCGATAGTATTACGTATCGATAAGCCGACCCGGAGATCTATCGTACGTTCTGCCTCGCGGGCGATACAACGTCGAGCTTCCAGCAATATCTGCGATTTGCTTCTTGTGCCACTGACTTTTTATGGTGACTTTTGCAAGAGTAGGGACTTCGCTACACAAATTAACAAGGTATCTAGTAGCGTTCCCTTAAAATGTTCATGCTACGCCTTGGCAGCGTATATTGGCTTAGTGCGGGATCTCCTCTGGTATCCCGTGGGGGCACTGAAATGTTCTCACATTTCCGCATTTACCTTGCCTGACACAGTTCAGTTTGCAGAAACTGATCTGCCGAAATCTCAAAAGCATAAAACTGATTAAGCTACTCAACTTCCAAGCGAAATCGTTTTTTTTAATTCCAAATATTTATTTTAAAAATCTTATTGTAGGCGGCGGCTTTGGCCAGCGGGCCAGCAAATGCGCGACAATCTCTATGCCCTAGCGGATGGGACTACGTGCCGTACGCTAGAAGCTGCTTCAAGGTAAGTCAATGTTGAAGTAGAGAAAATTTGCGTTGAATAGTACAAAAGTGAGACTAAGAATCGGCAATAAGGTCACCGTTCTCAGTCGCCAAATTATTCACGTCGCCTCGAGAAAAAGCTTTTCAGTGTTGACTCGGTAGAACATAGCTCGCTTCGAGCCGGCTCGAAACGGCTCCAGGCGGCTCTCATCAAAGCCGGAGCCGCCAGGAGAGTCGGCTCTTATTTTGAGTGGAGCCGTTACAAGCTCTGGTTTGCGTTTGACAGGTCAGTCCACTTATTCCAGCTGCTGCGAGGACCTAGATCATGGAAGAACGCCGCTTCTTCTTGCGAGTAACTTGGCGCCACGCTAGTCACCATTCCCGACTTGCAGGTTGACGACGCACTTCAGCGTAGGCGTCCCCTTTACCGGCTGGTACCGTTTAAGGCTGGTTTTTAGAATTCGTATGGACCAATGCGTCCACTTTCCACATCGGCCTGCGCTACGACGAAGCTTCTTGGGAGTGGCGCTGGGTGGACGGGGGTCAGATGACGTACACCGATTGGGCAACAGACGTGGTGGCTACCGTGGCAAAACCGGCCGGAAAGAATTGCGCGGTTGCGATGTTCGGCTCGGGGCCATCCGCGCAGGTGAGATTTCATTAGGAGCAAGTTAAATTCCACACTGTTGGAGAATGTTTGTCACCCGATATTGCTTAGGCATATTCTTACGTTGTTTGCTTAGGCTTAGGTTGTTTGTTTAGGACTAGACTAACTCAGGCTCAGACTTCGCGTTGGGCTTAGGCTTGCATGTTCGTTTATCGGATGGCACCTCCCCCAATCTTTGTGCAGTCCCGCTCAATGTATCGGCTAAAGACATAGTTGACTTTTCAGCAAGCAAATTATTCAGAAGTTAAAAAAGGAAGTTTAAATTCAGGTGGGTCAACAACCTCACGCAAAGTGGCACCCCGTGACCTGCGACGGATTCTTAGCGCCTGCTGTCTGCGAGATCCGTTTGGACGGCGGCGTCCACGATGCAAGCACGTCGCTGCCGACGAGCAAAGGGAACGGTGCCGGTCCGAACGCAGCGTGCAAGGACACGTCGGGCTGGCAATGTGACGCACTGAAGGCGATCCTGTGCAATGCGGCGCAATACGTCAAACACGTGGCCGAGAACTGAGCAGCAACATGCGGCCTCTGCTAGTCTCCGTGACGGGTTGGCAACGACCGCGTAATTTTTTGTTGAGTAAACAATGCATGCTCTTTCACAGCCTTGTTACCAGAGTCGCGACTGAAAGCATTTGTCTGCAACGCAGGGCCGTGTGAAGAATACGTGATTGAACGCGTCTGATTAGCTTGTGGGCCCTGTTATTCTACGTAAAGCCTGCCCGAGTATCAAACGAGTTATTTTTAAGTAAATAATGTAAGCCCGTTCCAGTAGAGATAGCAAGACCAGAGCAGTGCAGCAACAGTGCCGTGCCGAGTGCAGAAATGCCATGCCGTTTACACTAAACCATATAGAACGGCACAGCATAAAATACGGAACATTAAGAGACGCTGTATTGTGATCACCCTCATCGTGATGTGCGTCCGCACAGCGACGACGGCAATACGGCGCGGACAGAATGGGAAAATTTGTTATTAAAAAAATCAAAAAATTCGAAAATTCAGCGGGTGCAATGAAACAAGTTTGAAGAATTTCAGGTCTCGTTGTTTTCGGTTATAAAAGATGCTTGTCAAGTTTTAATGAATGCAAACCCATTGGAATTCGGCACCATACCGTCATCGATCCCTGTTATTTATCCAGGATTGTGTTGGTTTCCTTTTATTTGTGGTGGGTTTGTCCGAAGGCACCTGCAAGAAACGACTAATTGTCATACCGCTTATTTATATACATCTCGGTTTTTTTAAATTTTTTAATTGAATTCTAAAACTATTTAGCTACGCTCCTTGAAGACAAATTGGTGTGCTGACATAGTATGCATTTAGGCTGCTTTGTTTTAGAGCGAAAGTGGCTTTTCATGCAAAAAGTCTATCTATCTAATCTGAATTAGCGCCGGGCATCGTTGGCCGGCCAGTCCCCTCATTCTAGATCTTTATGGGGCTGAGAACCTGGGCTATGGCGACGTCTTCCTGCGAGGACCGTGGCGGCTCGTTATCATCATTCCGGACACAAACACCCAGCATTCTTCTCACATTCTTCCCACGCGCACCGGAGAGAATATAGGAAGGGCATAACGAGTTTCAGCGCACCCAAGACGCGTGATTGAGTGCGGTTGAGATGCGATCGACGGACAACGGTTAGCGACGTAAAGTGAACGGTTAGTACGTTTCGTTCTCGATAACGCGACAAAACCTATCACTTTCCTTTTCCTCTTGTGGCGGCTTGACTTCTTGCGATAGCATGGCAACCGACAAGTACACCGAGTTGGACAAAACCTATTCTCCCAGCTTATGGCCGGGAAATCAACAAAGCGGAGAAGAGGTATGTCGCCAAGAATGCATACATTTGTATACTTATTCGTAGTGCAATCACTAGCCTCTCACAGCGCTAACGCATATGCAGCTATGTTAGCCGGGGTTCTACAAGACTATGACCGCCTATGACTATTTACTCCGGTTAGCTACATTCGAAACAGGACCATACCAAAGAGGACCTTTCTAATTATAAGCGTGCTACCGTTTGAGAGGTTTTATTACGATCCCGTCGTAGCTAATATTGCGTACGTTATCCGGTACCCCAAACTACGCACGAGTGGACGCATGCATGTCCAAACAGCTAACAGTGCGTATGCTCTCCGGTACCGCATACTAAGCATGAATGGGCGCATGTATGCTTCTTCATGCGGTACCGTTTGGTCCGCATGTATGCTTCTGGATGCTGTAGTGCTTCGTATACACGCATGCTTCTGCATGCGTTACCGCTTGGTACGCATGCATGTCCAACGCATGAAGTTTCCGAGAACCGAGAATTGCCAGCAAAGATAAAGCGGTTTCAGGTTACCGATCAGTACATCACAACTATGAAGCGGTGCTATGAAGAGAACATCCGCAATGTTTCGCACGAACTGAACGTCGACTATGGACGTAAGAAAGAACCGGTTTTACTGAAACATTGTACGTTTTAAGCCCAGCTTCTTGATTTATGGGGCAACCTCGAGTCAAGTGCGAAGAAGCTATTCGTGTGGATTCACGGCGGATACTGGCAGGTTAGTGAGGTTGGAACTGCAACGCGCTCGTCCCAGTCACTCACCCCAATCGTTGTGCCGAATCCCATTTGCCCGAAGGGGGCCGTATTTAGCGGGCTGGAAAGGGTCAGTGCGCGATAAGTTAAGAGGAGACCCTCTGGTGAATTAAAACTTTTAGAAGTTAGTTAATATTTATGGTAAGAGCTCCTTTTGAACCATTTTAGGGTTCCATCCCCCTCGTCCCCGACCTCCACCCCCCCCCCCTATTCTGAAATGATGGCTACGGGCCTGCATCACGGTCACCCACTTTTACCTTTCCAGGAAGGGAGCAAAGACCTGGCCACCAGTCCGGTGGGTCCGCTCACTCGTCACGGATGGACGGTGGCCGTTGTTGGCTACGATTTGGCCACGAAGAAGAGGTTGCCGGAGATCTTCGCGCAGATCATCGCCGCCGTCAATGTGAGTTCTAAGATATGCGTACAAAGTCAAAGCCAATCGAAATTATGCATTTACCGTTAAGTACTTGCACAAGCGTTTTCCACACGCGTCAATTGCCATGGGTGGACATAGCGCCGGCGGACACATGGCCATAAAGGGTAAGCTCTTCGTGCCTCCTCTAGCAATCTAATCCACTTAGCGCTCGAATTGGAGCGACGTCTGCCGGTGGATAAAGTCGTCAGCTTTGCCGGCGTATACCACTTGGAGGAACTGGTCGACACGTACATCGGACGCGCATTTGGGTAAGAATAGCACTGTTGCGTTATTAGGCTCAGACATGGCTGTCCCTACGCTGACTATCCGCCCATGCGGCATGAGCGTGGTATACACGTTCCGGCCAAACACCCCTTTATAGTCACGAAATTCGCATGTAGTCTCAGTGGAACTAGTGTGTTGGTCATGAACGCTTCTCCCAATCCGACCTGACCCGACCAAAAAGGCGGTACCGGCCCCGACATTTTTGTTGAAAGAAACCGTTTCCGGGCTTGAAAATATCGGAAATCCGCACGGTCAACCTTTAATCTCTGTCTTGCCATTATAGCCGAATAGCAGAAAAAAAATTTTAGATGATTAAATTTTCGAAAAATTTCTTTGAAGGAATTCGAAATATGTTGATTTTCTGGTCGACTTTTCCCCAAAATAAGGGAAAAAGGTCGGGATCGGTACCGACCTGACACCCCCCTTCTCTCCCCCCCCCCCCCCCCCACATGGCCCCGACCCTCCCGACCGGACCTGACCCCTCCCCCCCCCCGTCCCGACCACCCGGCCCAACGAAAGTCGGATGTCGTCTCGGGTGGGGTGCCGAAATCTAATGGTAACGGGCTTAGTATATTACCATCACGAATTTTTATTAGCGTCAACCACTTTCTTGCACTTTCAGGCTAACCTCCGAAGAAGCTCTCAACGCTTCCGTGTGTTTCGAAAAATTCGCAGAAGGATTCGACGGAAGGGTCATGTTGGTTCGATGCGAATTCGATGCGCCGAAACTCACTAGTCAGCACAAGCAGTTCGTTAACGCTTTGAAAGTGAGGACCGCCTCATCCGCCCTCAGTGCACTGGTGCGACGAGGCAACACGCCGTGCAAAGCAAAGGTAAGTTCTTGTAATAAGAAAAATAAGTTGCGATCTATCACGAAGAGACAGAGTAGCTAGAGCTGACCCCCCCCGTGCCAAGTACGTTCCGAGTGGATCCCCTACATGCCGAGCCTAGCTCGGTACGGCGCCGTTTTAGGCCCGTTCTTTAGCCTCAAAAATTGGACATTTTAAACCTTCTTAACGGAAATTCTAGAAAAAGTATCCGGCTACCTGCTAGGATCGACGAATACCATTAAAAATGATGCACATTTTATGGGACAAACCAATAAAGGCCAAAAAATGAATACATTTTCTGGCCAAATTAGATTTTAAAAAAGAGCCAAAGCTGCTCGAGTTTTGGTAAAAACAGTCCAGACATGGGTTCGGAAGACGGGACGTTTCCGTACCTATGCCGTACCGAGTTCCGTTCCGAGTTAGCCCCCTCGGTGCCGAGTTCCGAGGCATGAAAAGCGGAAAATCGGCACGGCAACTCGGCACGGAATTGACGCATCGCTTTTTGATTCACTTGTGCGTTGCAGGTTATTAACGGCACAAATCACTATACGCTAATTGAACAACTTCGCGACGAGTCCTCATCGGTCGCAACGGTCCTACTGGAGTTCCTCGAAGGAAAAGACCGAAAAAGCGAAAGCGAAAAGAATGAATAGGGTCACACACGTTTTTATCCCACAGTGGCGCTATAAAATAGCTATGAACTCTCGTTAATTTTCGTGACTGCCCATTCTTACCATAAACTGCTTCAACTTGCAGGGTTCATTATAATATCGTTTATTGTCTTACACATAGCTCGACGATTGGTGGATCTTATAAAATACGCGTCTTGTCTACTGTTGAACGTGCGTCGAACGTGCCGAAACTTGAATATACAAACTAATTAACCCAAATAACGGGATAAAATTAGTGTGCTTCACTTGCATAAAATGTCAGCAATTGTCCATCCGCAGGCGACCACTACGTACAAGACCGAAACCGTCTGTCTTCGTGACAATATTTTGAATAAAATCTAAAGAAGATTGAAATTAAAAAAAACTTTCTTTCATTGATATATTAAGCGAAATTTGACAAATATAATGCGCATTGGTTTGTAGGTGATTGCGGTGGGCACTGCACGTAGTGCTTGTAAATTTGGAGCAAAATGAATTCGAAAAAATTTAATGTAGATTGAATCTCAGCTTTTAATGGGACTAGGCACAAACACAGGTCTAAGTTAAAGCTAAGTCCTCTTACAAGTTCGACATGGCCGTAAACCCGAAGGCGTAAATCCTTCAGGAAATCCTGAAGCCGCAATTCTTGCAAGTCGTTCGTCAGGTTTTGAGCTATTTCGGGCCTTGCGACCGGTCCGTCGTGGGCACGGGCTGAAAGTCACGGTCACCCGGGCCTGGGCTCATTTTTTCGGCCCGGCCCCGGCCGGACATCTGTGCCCGGGCTTTGGGCCCTGGACCTGGGCCGGGCACAGAACCCCAACATTCCGGACCTAATCGTGACAAGTGTTAGTTCTAGGTCACTTGGGCCGACCCAGGCGTAGCAAACGGCCCAACGGCCCGGCCCAAAGCCCGTGCAACATGCAAGGCCGGCCCGGCCGTACACAGACTCATCGTAGCTTTTGGCTTATTACGCTTTGCATCAGTGCAGCTCTTGCAAAAGGCCTAGCCGCGATTGCACAGCGCACGTAGCCATGTTTGACCAGCCGCTAGCTAGCCTCTAGAAGGCCAAATCCTGTCCCACACTAACTGTGAACCAATCACTGCTACAGAAAGCAAAGCAACTTTCTCCAATGCATTGTTATGACGATGCGGACATGGTCGAGCATGTAGGCACCAGTCTGAGCCTGTAGCTAGCGCCCTTACGCGCGTGAAGAGCGTCGCTTATAAGCCGACCAAGAGAACTATGCCACATCCTCTTTGGCGGGTGAAACAGCGTCAAGCTTACAACAATGTCCGCACTTCGCGCTCTTGTGCTTGGCCTCTCCGTGGTGGCTTTACTCAATGTAGGTATTCGCGGCAACGAGTCAAGAGTAGTGTCAAGAACTCATCCAATTGCGGGCCTACTGCTTTTTGGGCCTATGTCTAAAATAGAGATCGACATTGACCCCCGTACCGTACAGCAGTACCGTACAGAAAATACGGCCCGTACCCGTACCCGTACTGAAGTCGAAAGTCTGTCCCAAATACGCTATAATTTACAAAAAGAATAAAAGGCAACATTGTTATGGCAACAGGTAGCATATGGCTCTTATTCATTATCGAAAATGTGCTTTTTCCTTCAAAAAAATTTGCTATTTCTGCTTCCTTTTCTTGAAAAAATTTCAAATTTTCTTCAGATTTTCGTCACTAAAGGGTCCACCCTTATGAAAAAATACGGATACGGGTACGGCCCATATTTTGGGACCCCCCCGTACCGTACACCGTACCCGTGTTATACGGGTACGGGTACGGTACGGGCCGCAGTACGGTACGGCTGTCGATCCCTTCTAAATGCACTTTTCTGCAGCTGGTCAAGATCTCAACAGAACTAGTGCTCTTTTTAGGCTCGAAGCCAAAGGGCTCTTTTTGTCCCAAAAGATACGCATAACATTTGCAGGACTAGTACTGTTTTTGGGCTCTTGTTTGGGTCTTTTGCTTTTCGGCCCAAATGGGTGCACTACTATAGCATTTCTTTTGTTGAANAAGCCGCAATTCTTGCAAGTCGTTCGTCAGGTTTTGAGCTATTTCGGGCCTTGCGACCGGTCCGTCGTGGGCACGGGCTGAAAGTCACGGTCACCCGGGCCTGGGCTCATTTTTTCGGCCCGGCCCCGGCCGGACATCTGTGCCCGGGCTTTGGGCCCTGGACCTGGGCCGGGCACAGAACCCCAACATTCCGGACCTAATCGTGACAAGTGTTAGTTCTAGGTCACTTGGGCCGACCCAGGCGTAGCAAACGGCCCAACGGCCCGGCCCAAAGCCCGTGCAACATGCAAGGCCGGCCCGGCCGTACACAGACTCATCGTAGCTTTTGGCTTATTACGCTTTGCATCAGTGCAGCTCTTGCAAAAGGCCTAGCCGCGATTGCACAGCGCACGTAGCCATGTTTGACCAGCCGCTAGCTAGCCTCTAGAAGGCCAAATCCTGTCCCACACTAACTGTGAACCAATCACTGCTACAGAAAGCAAAGCAACTTTCTCCAATGCATTGTTATGACGATGCGGACATGGTCGAGCATGTAGGCACCAGTCTGAGCCTGTAGCTAGCGCCCTTACGCGCGTGAAGAGCGTCGCTTATAAGCCGACCAAGAGAACTATGCCACATCCTCTTTGGCGGGTGAAACAGCGTCAAGCTTACAACAATGTCCGCACTTCGCGCTCTTGTGCTTGGCCTCTCCGTGGTGGCTTTACTCAATGTAGGTATTCGCGGCAACGAGTCAAGAGTAGTGTCAAGAACTCATCCAATTGCGGGCCTACTGCTTTTTGGGCCTATGTCTAAAATAGAGATCGACATTGACCCCCGTACCGTACAGCAGTACCGTACAGAAAATACGGCCCGTACCCGTACCCGTACTGAAGTCGAAAGTCTGTCCCAAATACGCTATAATTTACAAAAAGAATAAAAGGCAACATTGTTATGGCAACAGGTAGCATATGGCTCTTATTCATTATCGAAAATGTGCTTTTTCCTTCAAAAAAATTTGCTATTTCTGCTTCCTTTTCTTGAAAAAATTTCAAATTTTCTTCAGATTTTCGTCACTAAAGGGTCCACCCTTATGAAAAAATACGGATACGGGTACGGCCCATATTTTGGGACCCCCCCGTACCGTACACCGTACCCGTGTTATACGGGTACGGGTACGGTACGGGCCGCAGTACGGTACGGCTGTCGATCCCTTCTAAATGCACTTTTCTGCAGCTGGTCAAGATCTCAACAGAACTAGTGCTCTTTTTAGGCTCGAAGCCAAAGGGCTCTTTTTGTCCCAAAAGATACGCATAACATTTGCAGGACTAGTACTGTTTTTGGGCTCTTGTTTGGGTCTTTTGCTTTTCGGCCCAAATGGGTGCACTACTATAGCATTTCTTTTGTTGAACAACGGGTCCCTAAGAGAGCGAGCCCAAAAAGGGCTCTACGGAGAGGTAGAAACATTTTTGGAGATACATGCGAAAATTCGTCTGAACAATTTCCGGCAGTCTTACCCTTTATGTATTATTTTGCCATTTTTTCGTTCGGTTGTCCCCTGACCACAGACACCTTTTTACCGCTCTTTGCCCCCCCCCCCCCGGATATAAGGGAGTCAGTCCCCTTTCGAAACCAAATTTTCGTGTAATTTTTATACTGGTTAGCAGGGCAGGGGATTCGGATTCGGAAATTCGGTCGTTTTGTCTTCGGATTCGGTTTTCAAAATTCGGACAATTATCCGAATCTTTTTAACCGACCAGTTTGGAAGCTTGAACCTTTTATTGACCAAAGATTATCGCAAAAAGTAATGTCGTTAGTAGAGATCGAGGCTGACCACCCGGACCGTATCCGTACCCGTACCGTAGTGCATTTTACGGTCCGTAAGCCGTAGCCGTAATGCTTCAAAAATTCGCCTGTACGTCCAAATTTACGCGTTTTTTTTTAGCAACAAGCAAGGGAACTATGTTCCTACGGGTAACAACTAGCACGTAAGTAGCATTTGCAGTCGATAATGTGCAGATTTCGATTCAGGGAAACAAGCATTTCTGCCTTCTTTGGAGTCAGCCGGCATATGGGGACCCTCACCAAAGGGTCCCCCTCACCTTATTTTACGGGTTTCATTACGGCCCGTAACGGGGGGTTCCCCCGTACCGTAGCCGTTGCCGTAACGACCCCTCCCGTACCGTAGCCGTAACCGTATTTTACGGCTACGGGTACGGCCCAGGGCTGGGGACTCTCCAAAAAAAAAACCAAATCCAAATCCAAATCCAAAGCAACCTCCAAAATCGAAACCAAATCCAAATCCAAATCCAAAGCAAAACGACCAAATTTCCAAATTTCCAAATCCAAATCCAAATCCCCAGCCCTGGTACGGCCCGTAATACGGTACGGGTCCCGATCTCTAGTCGTTAGTGTCAAATTAAAGCGGCTAAGTTGATGTTCTTGAGGAAGAGCATGTCCTCGTGATGAATCTACAGTGCTGGACATTTACGTCATGGTTTGGTCACCATTAAGACCTGCGTCGAAAATTCGGATTCGGTCATTTTGCTTCGGACTCGGATTCGGTTTTGCTCGTCCGGCTAGATTCGGATTCGGTTTGGTTTTTATGAGCCCCAGCCCTGTTGGTTAGACTCTCTCGTAGTAACGTCCCCGTTTGCCCACACGAAAAATTTCCCGAGGGCGGGGCGAGGAGACTAAGCTATCCTATTAGGGTAGTTTTGGATCTTACGAAATTTTACGGATCGACCGTTTACCCCCAACTTCTGCAGTGACACTGAACCGTGAGCACTCGATCGTTTGTGCTAAGCAAAAAATCCACTTATAGGCGGTAGCCATGGCCAGCGGGCCGGCCAATTCGTGGACATCTTTGTGCCCGCACGGATGGGACTACGTGCCGTACGCGAGAAGCTGCTACAAGGTAAGTCAGTGTTGAACTCTAGAGAATTCGTCCTGATTAGGTGAAAAAACCAGTCAATAAAATAAAATAACGTCAAGAAACTTGGCGATATTTTGTTAGAACTACAAAGTTCTTCTCAAAAGTTCATTCCGTAGAAAATAGCGCATTGGCGTTTGGTAGACCGGTCCACTTGTTCTAGCTGCTGCGCGGATCTAAGTCGTGGAACGACGCCGCCTCTTCCTGCGAGCAGCTTTTTGGCGCCACGCTAGTGACCATTCCCGACTTCCACGTCGACGACGCACTGCAGCGTAAGCACTTCTTCTCGCCTTTCCGCCCCTTTGAAGTGGAAGTTTGACGTAGTCACAAAAGGCCCTTAAAAGTGCCTAAAAGATGTTATTTCTGACCTATTTTTTAGCTAATTTTCAGCCATTTTGAACGAGTTTGGTCCGTTTTAGACCCCGCTCCTGTTCCCGACCTCCCCTCTTTCCTGAAATCCTAAATACGGTCCTGCAGCCTTTCAGCCCTTTTGCATTATAAGTTTGATGTAGTCAGAAAAGGCCTTTAAAGACGTCTAGCACACTATTTTTTACCTAATTTTAGCTGATTTTGAGCCATTAACGTTTTGCCCCATTTTAAGCCCCGCTCATGTTTCCGACTTCTCCTCCTACCTTGAAATGCTAAATACGGCCATGCAGCCTTTCATCCCCGTTTGCAGAATTCGTTTCGACCCGTGCGTCCACCTTCCACATCGGCTTGCGCTACGACGAAGCTTCTTGGCAGTGGCTCTGGCCGAACTCGCGACGCATGACGTACGCGTATTGGTCAAGTGATGAGGCGGCCACTGTGGCACGACCGAACGGGAAGGATTGCGCGGTTGCGATGTTCGACTTGAGGTCTTCCGTCCCGGTGAGATTTTATTATGAGAAAGGTAAAACCCACACGGTGTGCGAGAACGTCTGTGAGAACCCTGTAAGGGGGCCGGGGGCGGCGGCCGGTGAAGGGGCCCAAGGGGGGCCGGGGGCCGGAGGTCAGGGGCCTGGGGCCGGCCCCCCTAATTGCCATTTTGTTAAGAAATTTTTAGTGTTCAGGTAAAATACGTTAAAATTTTAATGAAATTTCTTGTACATCGTGCGCCTAAGGCTACCACAAGCAAAAAAACTCGCGCACGTGAGTGACACGCAAGAGTGGGCCCTGTGCATTTGCCATTTTTGCGACTTTCAGGGGGACAAATGAGAATTTTTTACATTCCGGGGCCGGCGCCGGGACCGCAAATCAAGGCCCCCTTACAGGGTTGTGGGCGAGGACACACCATATGTATATGCCTAGGCTTAGGTCGCTTGCTTAGGCTTAGGCTGTTTATTTAGACTTAGCTTAAGCTCAGGCTCAGGTTTCGGGCTTGTGCGTTGGGCTTAGGCCTAGGATGATTGTTTGCCGGGCGCACCTCATACGGCAACACAACCGCCCTTTGTTTGCGATTATGACTACTTCATGCTTGTCGTTTGCGCATTTTTGGGGTACCTTTGGTCTGAAAGTGCAGCGTTAAGAGGATGGGGCAAGTCGAGCAAAATGAAGCCCGTACAAGGAAGTGTCGATGTTTTGACTTCAGACATTTCTGGCCTCTTAAAAAATCAACTCATTCACAACCCTGGACGGGGGCCGTGGGCCGAGGTCTGCGGAGGCCGGGGACGGGGCCGGGGGCCGTGAGCTGGCCCCCGCGGCCCCGGGTACTGTACGAATGCATCATTATAGCATGCTTATTTACGTACACAATACGATTTTACGGCGACAAATAACTATACAGCTAGTAATTTACTCATTCGCGTGCTTTTTCTTCCGTGGTGATCGCATGGAACTCAGAACTGATAGAGTCAAATAGTAAACAGCGGCCGCCCGGGGCCGGGGCCTGATGTCGGGGGCCGGGGCCCGAAGGTACGGCCCCCGTCCAGGGTTGCTCATTCAGAAGCATAAATTTAGATGGGTCGTCCACCTCACGCCGAGTGGCACCCCGTGACCTGCGACGGCTTCTCAGCGCCCGCGGTCTGCGAGATGCGTCTGGACAGCGTCGCCCATGCTGCCAGCACCTCGAAACCTGTGAGCATCGGAAACGGCTCCGGTCCAAACGCGCCGAGCATCGGAAACGGCGCCGGTCCGAACGCAGCGTGCAAGGACACATCGTCCTACCAGTGTGGCGCATTGAAAGCGATTATGTGTAATGATGCGCAGTACGCTAAATACGTTCGCGAAAACTGTGCACAGACCTGCGGGCTATGTTAATTTGCGGATCACGTCGCCGATAATCACATCAATTTTTGTTGAATAAACCATGCAAGCCAATTTAGAGCCTTGTTGTTAGGCCGCTTTTAGCTCATGTTTATCGCTTACACAATGTGAGAAAGTCTACGATTGAAAATCAATGTAATTAATGCTATTCGTATGTTTCTAGCGGATGCGTTTACTGCGCATTGAAGAAGGAATTAAAGATCTCTTGATAAAAGATTTCAAAAGCGTGTGCTTTTCAATTTCGGCCGGATGTGTGCTGACAGAAGATTTTGTGCGACAATTGCAACTGTATGATTGCTAAGACCTGCGTATTGCCGAGGGCGTCGGTGTCTTTTTTTTAACTGCAGACGTAGTGATGTCCTCAACAAAAATATAAAAGCTATTTTAAAACCATTAAATTGCCCGTAATTGGGACTGCAAAAAAAAACGGAAAACGGCACGGAGGATCAGCACGGAACACGCGGTTCGGGGTTCGTTCCAGCACCGGTCCGCAGACAAGTGTCCACCAAGCTCTGCCACGCACGCGCACACAGAAACTTCATTTCCTTTAAATAGGTTCATTAGGTGATTACGCGAAGCAACAAGTACTTTCAAACGTTTCATTTTACCACATGTTCTCTTCCTGGCCGAAGCGAATGGTCACGTTCGTGATGCCGCCGATTTGCACGAAGTAATCGTTCCCGCCATCGGGCATCGGCGGAAACAAGAATCCGTTCTCCTATTCTTCTTACTGCTCATATGCAACCAGACCCCGCTGAGCGTGCGGGCTTTTAAACGTCATCTTTCCGACAGGTCTCCTTTGGCTGTCTGTTGTGAGTACTCGCTAAAAAAAATTTGGAAGTGTAGCCGTTATAGTCCAAATAACACAGGCTTTCTTGGACTTAAAGGCATTTATATTCGAGAAAGTGAACAAAATAAAGACTTTTGGCTATGGCTCCTTAAGCACCAAAGGCGGGACGTCCCCGGCTAATGGCATCCTTCAAATTTTCTAGGCTGACTCCTGATCAGAGTTCTCGCGTTCCCATTTTTTTAGGGAACGAAATGTGAATGGCTAAACTGACGCTAGCTTTCCGCGTTCTAGTGCATGGGGAAGCAAGCTAGTCATTCCCTTAGTGCAAACGTACCTCAAAGAACGATGCGACATAGGTGTCCGACGCCGCAAATTTGCTGAGGGCGATCTCGCGCGAGCGGCCATCCTCAGGAAAGCAGAGATCCAGAATAGCTCCTCCGGCACTAGGAAAACATCGTTGCTCCGGTTGTTCCAGCAGTCTATTTTCCGAATGCTACTGTCGGCGGAAGCTTGAAGCACGCTATATGTGAGAAAACCGCTAGGAATATGGCTGTGGTACGCTTGCAGCGCGTCGAGCCCGTTACAGGGGGCCATGGCGAGGAAGGCGTCGTCCAACAGGGCACGGAAGTCAACATTATTGAAGTCGAGCGTCTTTAGTTCGCCGCAACGGAATTCATGGAACAGGGAAGCCCATTGGCCTGGCGGTATCGATTAGGTCCTATTGGCTGTCGAGGCTGTTGTAGATCTGTAACAGTTTGCTTGTCGTTCTCGTCGGCTAAATTTCCGTTCAAGTGGATTGAGGAGTAGCTTGGGGTACGAAAAGTCAGACGAGATGCTAGCCTTAACCTTTTAGACCTAATGACGTAGGGCATATGGTACGAGATAAAGACACGTCTACCGTAAGCATTTTTGACAACGTATTGCCGGAAAAGTTACTTGAAATTGTCTTAACTTGGCTGCAAAAAAAGTTACCATCATTACTAGGCGAGAGGTGTCGGCTTTTGAGGGGTGGTTCGGAACGCGCTTTCGGGCCGACGTTCCGTGCACCTAGCGGTTTTCGGGGCCGTTTTTTCCAAACCCGAAGAGTTTCGATAGGGGTGTCATTAGGAATCCGGGGCTCAGTACCCTCCCCCCTCACCAAAGGGTGAATAATCCAAAATTCGTCGGGCGGGCTACTTTCAGCATGGGCATCCCCACGGTGTCAGCAGCCAACCCCTAGAGCCGACTGTTCGTTGTCTCTTTTAGTCTCCCTACTCCCGGATCGTCCCTTCCCCGATGTCATGGTAAAATAATTTCCAGGTTTCTCCTCGTAGATGTGCTTCGGCGGTTGTGAAATTACTTACTAAGAACTTTTTGAAGCTGATGTGGGGGGGGACGATTGACGCGATGAAGGTCACTGCGCAACCATGGGCAACCGGGCCCTAGGCCCCCCGGGCCGGGCCGGGCCTCGATTTCGGCAGAACCAGCCGGGCCGGGCCTGGGGTAGGCCCGGCCCGACCCGTTTAGGCCCGGTTCAAGGCTCAAAAAATTGCCACATTTTGGGCAAATTTTCAAAACATTTTTGGTAAATTAGTCAAAAAGTCGCTCTGGCGGAGCCTGCGACAAGCTATTTTAGGTGAAAATACTCGAATGTTGTATTTAAAACTCATTATAATGGGCAACACTTTAGCCTATGAAAAGTACCAAAGGGGGGGCCAAGGGGGTTTTTCCTGTCTAGCCTAAGAAGTCAAGGCCCGCCGTGCCTTATAGGCCCGGCCCGGGCCCGGGGGCGGGCCAGGGCCGGGCCCGCGCCTCAATATGCAAGTCGAGGCCCGGGCCTCGACTTGAAGGCCCGTTGCCCATGGTTGTCACTACGATGTTGTCAAATCTTGCGTCAAATGCAAGCCCTCTTCCAGTATGTTCGAAACCGCGGTTCACCTCACTTTGGCGCCAGACTCACTTTGGCGCCGACTCACTTTGGCGCGGCACATTTTGGCGCCGACTCACTACGGCGTCGACTCACTTTGGCGCGGCACACTTTGGCGCGGCACACTTTGGCGCAGACTCACTTTGGCGCCGACTCACTTTGGCGCCGACCCACTCTGGCGCCGACTCACTTTGGCGCGAATCGAACTTTACAGTCTTCAGGCATAAAATCCTGACAAAGCGGAGCATGGCAACCAGAAATACCGGATAAATGTGAACAACGAATGTCAAAGTACCCGATTGTGAGGCCTGACCGAGTAAAACACGTGAGCAAAAGGCCAAGCGATAAGTATCACAGAAAAGGAGTGAAAATAGGGCATGAGCTAACAGGGAAATTGACTATAGAAGGTCATTGAGCTCAGTTTTACCTCCAACAAACGGTAGCAATACGCTGCCAAAGGTCGAGTTCGTCGAACTTCACGACTTAGTGGAGAGAGGGATGGTGAATTCTGCAGAAAATGGCGAAAATTACTCCATCTAGAAGTTATGTGCGATGCCGCGGAGGTACTCGAGGATTTCCCGGTTGCGGTACTCGGTGACGATGGTGATGATGCGCTCATCGGCCTCTCGTTACTTCTTGCGCTTCGGAACGTTCTGGTCACCGCGAACGTACTGTTCGTAACGGAAGTCCGTCTCCTTCTGGACATGCATCAGAGCCTCGATAAACTTCCACAGGCTTGGATGGTCCATCTGGGGCATTTCCTGCCGCTTCCTGTGCGCAGCCTCCGCATCGTTGTTCGTGCGGTCCTGGTTACCGACTGTCCTCGCATGCACCGACCAAAGCTCTTTAGGAAACATCGGCTGGCGGCGAATGTTGTCGTTGCGGCGGCGGCCGATGTAGTACGTCTAAAATGTAATTTTTTATACAGGCATTTTGGTCCTGGCGCTTACTTCGAAGTAAGCAAGCACCGGCTGGAGCTCGTCAGAAAGCTCATCTTCTAGCGTCTCGATAGCCAGTTCGACGTCTGCGAGAGGGACAAAGGCCAGTGCGACCGTCATGCGGACCTGGAGCGCAAAATCCGCGTCGGTGTTGTATCTCGCGAGAAGTCCTTCACGGCTCACGTGGAGGCGCACGTTTTTCGTCGGGTGGTACAAGCAGCCGAGCAGTGCAGCTTCTGGGAAGGCGTTGCGGATGGCAGTGAGCGTGGCCTGCTCGAAATCCAGGGAGACAGTGACGGAATTCAACTGAGGCCAAGCATTCTAAAAAGGCGTCAGTGTATCGCAGATCAGTCCCGAGGCGTACCTTCAGCCGAGTAAACAACCGCTCATACGACTCCCGACTCTTGTTCGGAAGAAGCCCATACGCCACGGGAAGCACGGCCGAATACGACGACCCGGTCGGCGCCTGGTCCCAAGTCTGCCAGGACGAAGAGCTCGCGCGTGTTTTCGTCGGGGCAGTAGTACATGTAAAGCGTACGCATTGTTATATGTGACATGCGCTAAAGCTTACTTATACTGTTCCGGCATCACGAAGTCTTGAAGGTTCAGCGGGTTTGCGGGCATGGCACCGATCTTGTTGCGTTCGCGGTTGATGGCCTGCTTCATGGCCCGAAAGTAGGCAGTTTTCCCATTACCGCTTCGTTGACACTTTGAAGCAGGTTTCTAAATTATGGCACCAGGGCTAAGCCGTACCTGCAATGCCGTGGCGACCAGTTGTCCAGACAGCTCTTGGTTTTCGGCGCGTCTGCGCTTCACTGCGGCTACCACTCTCGCAGCTTCGATGCGTGCAGCGTCGCTCCCGTGGTTGTGGTCGTGGAAACGCCTGACAACGTCACAAGTCTCGATGGACACGTGGATTCTGGCGGCGCAATCGTCCATTTTCTTGTCGCATCGGTAGAACTGGAGAGTTCCATCTGCACTGCGCTTGTCAAAGACGTACGCATAGCCATTGTCCGCGATTTTCGACCGATTGCGGATCGAGACGACCTGCTGCGCCATCCTTAAAAGTTCAGTTCATTCAGAATTTGCCTAAAATCACGAAATGATACACGAAATCGCGTTTCATTACGCATAGTTCAAGCTTGTTTCCTGCTTTGACTGCGTGCTTTCCGCTGCGAAGGGGTTTTAAAGCAAAAATTGCCAAACAGGAAACAAGCGCCAATATGAAAGCTGCACACAGCTTTGCACGTAAACTATCGAGAATTTCAAGTTGATTCCGGCATTTACTTGTGTCGGCGCTAAAGTGAGTCGGCGCCAAAATGTGCCGCGCCAAAGTGAGTCCGCGCCAAAGTGAGCCGGCGCCAAAGTGTGCCGCGCCAAAGTGAGTCGGCGCCAAAGTGAGTCGGCGCCAAAGTGAGTTTCGCGCCAAAGTGAGCTGCTCCGCGAAACCGGACGGGGTAGGGCTAGATACGGTCAGACGCAGTTTTTTCTCTTTCTTGTCAAAGCCCTTCCTTAGTACCATACACTCCACGCGTCGAAGCGGATACACTGTGAAGATCTTGCCGATTAGATCACCGAACCACCACAGTTTGTCGAGGTCGGTGCGAGGCAGGAACAGGATAACGTCGGCCACCATATCCGACGGCATAACTAAATGAAAGTAAAAATTGATGGATTGATCGCGATATCGTTGCTGAACGGTCTTCTTATGCCAAAAACGTGTGCCTTCCCGTCGCGGCATTTTCCCTCATCCTGCTCGCTGAGCGCTGTCTTGTATGTCCAGACCACCGAAAACTTTAGCCATCCAAAGGTCATTGGGCGAGAGCTCAGTCTCAGGTGCCTGAGACTCTGCGGCTGACGGCCAGTGGCGTGAGTGAATTTCTCATCGGTACGTCAACGTTGCGTGTTTTCGCGAACGATGTCGCTTCACCAGGAAATCCAATACGAGGATTTACTAGTTTCTGCAAACACGGTGTATCTTGTAATCCTTTGGACGTGTCAGTGTTGGCAGCGCCATAAGCCCGCATTGCAGACGCCTCTCTTGCGCTCACTTGAGTTTGAACCTCGCTAGTTCATTTCTTTTTTAGTAATACCCGAGAGGAAAGAATCAGTCAGGTGCTAAATCCTGATACCTAACACAACTTGAATAGAACGCCACGCCCAGAAGGCTGACTTTTACCATAGCGTAGACATAGACGGCCGTACCGTACTGTACGGAGTACGGTACGGCTATGGGTCGTTACGGATTTCCGTACCGTACCGGTAGGGTACGGAGTACGGTACGGCAGCATCCCAGTACGGCGCCGTATTCCGTCCCGTACAGCAAGCCAAAATATGCCTATTTTAAGCCGANTACGGCGCCGTATTCCGTCCCGTACAGCAAGCCAAAATATGCCTATTTTAAGCCGAAATTGAGCAAATTTTGAACATTTTTGACCAATATACGAACGGTTTCGTCAAGAATGACGGGCATGCAGTCGTAACTACCTAACACCGTTTATAACGCTTAATGTTGATGACTTGTTGTCTGATGTCACAATGTTTCGTTTTAGTTTACGAAAAAGCGGAATATGAAATTTTTTATTGCCGTAATACGGCGTCGTACTCCGTACCGTACCGTATCGTGCCGTACTGCGCTGACACGGAACGAAGTACGGTACGGGGTGGCCAGCACGGTACGGAGTGCGGGACGGGGGTATCAGTACGGTACGGGGGGGGGGGGGGGGTGTCGCATCTAAGTCTACCTTAGCGTTCTCAGTGACCAGTCTTTTAGGAAGCGCCTTATAATCTGCCAACATAAGATTGCGTAAACACGGACAAAATTTACATAGCGGCTTCGACACGTTCGGCCCAAGAAATTTTGGAAGCCACAAGCGTTTCAGCATTCCATTCAGTCTTTTTGCAAATGCGTTAAACACAGTTGCACATATGTAGCCTACGTTTGAACAGCCGGCATTTCGCCCACAAAGCGCTTCCCAACCGGCTCGACGGACGAAAGTCCACCATTGCAGGAAGCTAGTAACTTTCTCGACCGCATCGGGATGGCGGTGAATACGTGGTCGAGCAGGTAGGCATCATTCTAAGCCTGTAGCTAGCGCCATGGCGCACAAAAGACGTACCGCTTATAAGCCGACCGAGAGGACCATATGGCATCCTTTTGAGCGGACGAACGACATCGACTTTCCGGCAATGTGCGCGATTCGCCTTGTGGTTCTCTGCCTCTCGTTGGTGACCTGGATAAAGGTAGCAATTCGCTCGCAGAAACGATCGGGATCCAAAGACCGGTTCCTGAGATTGACGGCTGCTATATCTTGCTAGCGCATTTTGCGTCAGCGCGGTATCTGCTCAGGAACTCCTGTCGGTACTGAGAAGTTCGCACATGCAACCATGTCCTTTGTTCTTCAGTCTTGTTGCGAAAAGCAAAACCTTATTAAGCTAATCGGTTTCCCGAAAAATTTTCGTCTTAAAATTTTAAATAGTATTAAGAATTTTCTTGTAGGTGTCGGCCGTGGCTAGCGGACCAGCCAACACGCGGATAACTTTATGCCCTAATGGATGGGACTACATACCCAGCGGACAACGTTGCTTTAAGGTAAGTGTCTGTAGACAGTAGTGGGCAGTGCTGTGCATCCTTCTTCATCATTCTTCATCTTCTTCTTCATCTTCTTCATCATCTTCCGATGATGAAGAAGAAGAAGAAGAGTTAATTTGGGACTGCGGAAGAATGAAGATGAAGATGAAGAATTTATTTTGTGGCAATGAAGAACGAAGATGAAGATGAAGAATTAAATTCTTCATGAAGATGAAGATGACGGCGAAGAATTAAATTCATCATGCAGATGAAGAATTTTTAATTCGTCAGTCGTCAATAATACGGAAATTCCGCTCTCTGATCGACAGTTCTCCTAATTTTTCTCATGAAATGAAGATGAAAATGAAGGATTTTTCCCGTCGAAATGAAGATTGAAGATGAAGATAAAGACTTTATTTTATGGCACTGAAGAATGAAGATGAAGATGAAGAATTTATTTTGATAGAAGAAGAATGAAGATGAAGAATTTAAATTCTTCATGATGATGAAGATGAAGATGAAGAATTATTTACCATCGCAGTGAAGAAGGAAGATGAAGATGAATAATTTATTTGAAGTTGCACAGCACTGGTAGTGGGTATTTAGGCATGTCGTTCCACGGAAAGGGGGGTTAAGAATGTAAAGGAAGAAGCTTAACAGACGGAAGTAAGTTTTTCGTTATTTTTTGAAAAGAAAGTTTTAAAGTTTTACTTTTTTTCGTATGCTTTTATAAACCCGTTAGTTCGCCAAAACGGAATTAGAGCAAGTTGAGCAACCTTTTCGGCAGATCCATACGCTCGTCCTAGATGCTTCCGGAGCAGAGAACGTGGAACGACGCCGCCTCTACATGTGATATCCTTGGCGCCACGCTGGTGACCATTCCCGACTATCGCGTCGATAACGCTCTTCAGCGTAGGCGTTCTTTTCCCCTAGCTGGCAGCCTATACTGCTCTGTTTTCAGAATTCGCTTTGTCTCGTGCGACCACCTTCCACATCGGATTGCGGTACGACGAAGCTTCTTGGGAGTGGCGCTGGCCGAACTCGCGTCGGATGACGTACGCATATTGGGGCATCAAGGCGATGGGCAGCGTGCAGAACCCTGCCGGAAAGGAGTGCGCGACGGCGATGTTCGACCCTTCTGGCCTGGTGAGGTTTTTATTCAAGAGAAGTTAAATTATACGGTCTGCGAGAAAGTTTGCAGTGAGTTGGAGGCGACAATAATGCTTTCGGCGAAAATTTAGCAAATATAGTGTAAATTTAATCTGCCTTCGCCTCAGTGGCGTACAGCCCTTGCCCCACCCTCCCCCTAAATTCGGGTACTCGGTACGTCACTGCTTCGCCTAACGGGAGGCCATTTTACCTAGTGCTACTGATCACATGATTATGAGGCAGAGACCGCGCCCCTTTTGATGGGTTCGTGATGAGGTTCTCCCCCACCGCTCCCTCCCCATGATCATCGAGGGAGTTTATGGAAGCTCCCTTTAGTAGACGTACCTCGTTGCTCAACGTATGGACTTGATTGATTGTTGAACTCTATTAAGTTAAACGTTCAGAACGACGAATTTAGAACATGAATCGCCAACCCCACGCCGAGTGGCAGCCCGTGTCATGCGGCTTCAAAGCGCCTGCTGTCTGCGAGATCAGGCTGAATGATCGTCCCGTCCACACTCCAAGCCCGCCGGCCCCAGTGGGAATCGGGAGCGGCGCCGGCCCGATAGGCATCGGAAGCGGTGCCGGCCCGAACTCAGCGTGTAAGGACACCTCGTCCTACCAGTGTAGCGCCCTGAAGGCAATTATGTGCAATGACGCGCAGTACGCAAAGTACGTGGCCGAGAACTGCGCACAGACTTGCGGGCTCTGCTAAATCCGTAAGGCGATGCCGATTATCGCTGGTGTCTTTTTGTTGAAATAAACAGTGCAAGCATTCTCAAAGACTTCATGCTAGCTTTTTTTCTAGCTCGAGCAAACAGGGATCGTTAATTTGCCGCGAGAAGGACAAAAGGCGGTGTCGGAATGCATCCCATAGTGAGCGTAGGCCGCACTACGTGTTCCAGGCCATATAGCGTGGACGAGAACAGCAGCAAATTCTGGACTCTGACAGTATCCCTAATGCGTTATCAGAATCACAACTTCTTTGTCAGTAAATAATGCGAGCTTATTTGCACACATTATTTATGGAACCTTGCAAGCCAGACGGGCACATTAAGTAA
>JNEY01000460.1:97058-111907 GCA_020875895.1 Aphelenchus avenae
ATGGTAATGATAGGTAATGGTAATGGCACCAAAATGGCTCTGCGGGAAATGTTATGGTAATGGTAATGGCCAGAAAAAGTGGTAATGGTAATTATCACTTTATAAGCAGTTCATTGACCGCGGCAGCGACGCCAACATAGATTTTCACAACATTTGGTCAATTTTTTGTTTAAAAATCCGTTTGTACCGCCTGCTGCGAGCCTTTTAACTCTTGTTTTTTTCATTGTTGTCGCCAAACACTCGTCTAATATGAATGCAGACAACAGCTATATCAACGCATATTTGCAAAAATGTGCTCAGCTGGCAGCTCGAGGCGCTGAAATCTTAGGCTAACATTTCAAAAATATAGTGAACAATTCGTCGGTCGGCCATTTTAGCTAGTGCTGAGCGTGACGTCAAGCCTCCTCCAAATCCCCCGCCTCGTCGCGCCTGGCCACACAGGTCCGAGACACCCCACCACCGCCTCTCCTCTGACACCCTGGCGCTTTTTCTGGACGCTCCCTTAGCGAGCATGCCTACGCAGAAACATTCGCGAGGCGCTTGTACGACATAAATACCAGCAGACAGGGACTATACCTTGTCGAGAACTCTAAAACATACCCGTGTGTGATCTTGAGGGTGCGAAAGTCACCGAAAAAATCTTGCAGGTAATGGTAGTGGGTAATGGTGGTAATGGTAATGGCCAGAAATCGGCTAGTGGGAAATGGTAATGGCAAAGTATTGGTAATGGCCAGAAAAAGTGGTAATGGAAAGGCACTGACTGAGACCCCCTGTACCGTACTGCGCACCGCACTCACTACGGGTACAGTTCGACACGGTTGGTACGAACGGTGCAGCACGGCGTCGTTATAAACACCGTAGACCTACATAAGTCCAGAACGGCCGTACTGGACTGCCACGCATATCTTCTTGTCCTACGGTACTGACTCTCCGTACAATACTGCCGTACCGTAGTACGGCCAGTACGGTGCGGTACGGATGCCGGCCTCCATCGCGGATTTAAGCATTCGGTAAAGTGACCCACCTCCAAAGCAAATCTTTACGTTTTTTTTTAAATTTTGCTTAAAGGCAAGTCTAATCCCTCTGTATCGGGAGCTTCTTATGTCAAAAATCACAACATTCGTTGCAGCTTGTGCAAAGCGCCGGGTTGGTGGTCGGATGCCGAATGAAGTGTACCCGGATTTCGGGAATTTTCTTTTGATTCAGATATTCAGAATCCGGAATTCCACTGATTTTCCAGTTTAGAAATCAGAAGGCAAAATGGAAGTGGACGACTTCAGACCAGTAAAAACCGGGTCAATTCCGCGACGCCCCTGATCGGAACATAAAACCTATTGGCTAAGAAACGGCACTTACTTCAGCGTGGATGCGCTTCGAGCATACGAGGCGTTGCCATGCGGTGAATAATCCTGCGTAAGCGCTCCGAAGCTCTCAACCTGCAAGGACGGAACGGCTCTAGTAATCCGATGTAACGGACAGAACGTACCGTGCGAGTCTCTTTCGTCTCTCGGTCCTCACGGAACGTGCTTCGCGGGTTGTGCGGAACGGTCTGGCGCTGTTCGTCGGCGGTGTAGGGCACGGCCGGGTCTCGGCTTTTAGAGAGCGAGTAGCTGCTCATGATTTCCGAAGAAACAGCTAAAAGTCCAGCACTGACTACGTATATCACGTGTCCAATACGGCGTGGGATGACTCCGTCGCGAATAGGGCACGCTAAGGGAAACTCTAGGAGAGACGAAAAGTTTGTGAGTCATTTAAGCTGAAGAGAAGCATCATGAGAAGATTTGTCGTCGAATGGCCACAATATTTAAGGTGCTAGGCAACGTATACAAGGAGAGTATAAAGCCGAGGGTAGCTTTTCTTAGAGTTAGACGCGACACCCCCCCCCGTACCGTACTCCGTACCGTACTGACCCCCTCCGTACCGTACTCCGTACCGTAGAATACGGTGCGGAATACGGTACGGCCTGTAGTACGGTACGGCCGTCTAACTCTAGCTTTTCTCTCCTAGCAATCGTAGACAAAACACGGCAATCACACCATTATATAGCGTGGAAGGCCGACGAGTCATTGCGTGCGGACGGGAGCCAGGCAGGTATGCAAGGTGAAAACTGGGGTTCGCGAAATTAATTCCGAAACGGGACGGTCCGTCCCGTGATCCCTGCCGGCCTGAGAACGTAAAGCCCGGTATGGATGTCAGGACGGGCCGTTTTCCGTCCCGGACTAGCATGCGACGGATCAAGGTACGACACAAAAGCGAGCACCATATTAGTGTGACAAGATGATGGAAAATGGACTTTTTTTTTGCGTGACGTTCCTTGCTTACACGGCATGGAGTCGGCACGGGGTCCAGGGCTGAATGGAGCACGGCATAGCAGGCGGGGTTCACCACAAAATGGTTGGGGAAGTTTGCACTACACACTCGCAATCTTTCCACATTTTGGGTCTGTGCGGAAATAGCGCCAACGAGTTGTTTTTGCCCTGCTGGTTCGGTATAAGGGCCAACTGTTTTTACGTAGGGCCGAGTGCTTGCATAATCGAAACTAAAGCGGAATCGGCTACGCACGAAAACAAGCCCAGATAAAACTAATTCCAACATTTCTCATTTCTCGCCAAGAAAAATATCGACCGTTGGGTCTCACCGGAAGTTTTCTCGAAAGCTTGCTTCGCTCGAACCAATTGTTCCCCATCCGTCAGGTGGCCGCTTACCTCATGGACGCCCTTTTCTCCTCGACGTCCGCCGGCTTATTTTTCGGTCACTAGCGCCCACATCGATCCCGTTTCAAAGCGAAGCGGACGGCGGCGGCACCTGACGCTTCCGCTTTTTGTTTGTGGTTGTCGATTTTAAGCGCCGGGATGAATGTGGACAACACTCGTGCACAAAGATCGTCATGAAATACTCCTTCAGCGTAGGACCAAAAGCGTAGGACCCAAGACAGTATACTGGCCTAAACGTGTAAACTATGCTACCTCATTGGCCAATCATTGCAAAAAGCGCGACGACGAAAGTGATTCTGGCCTAGGGCATCGTGACCTTACGCGGATAGTACAGATACCGGACGATTTAACGTCCACTCGTCAACGCTGTGCGACCGGGCCCTAGGCCTGCCCGGCCGGGTCTCACTCATTCAGAACTAGCCAGGTTCTGGGCTGAAAAATTAACGTGTTATGGTCTTTTTTCAACAAGTTTTTGCCAAATTAGCCGAAAAGCCGCTCTGACGGCGTTATGTCGCAGACTATTTTTGGTAAGGCCCTCGAAAACCAATGTTAAGCTCGGTATAAGGAGCAACACTTGGATCTGCGGAAAGTACCAAAAGGGAACTCAAAGGCGTTTTTTCGGTACGCACTTACTCTTTGCTGTTTTCTGGGTCTTGTGTCCGGGCCTTATTTTAAGGCCCGTTACACAGGGTCGCTACGCAGTTTCAGGCTAACCCAGCGAGGTCTCCCGCCCTGGAAGAAGCCGAGTAATTCATCAAAACAAAGCAAGTTCATAGCGACGTCCACTGGACGTCGTCCAATGGTTAGTTATGTTATGCTCGGCCCGCTAGCAAATTTCAGCGTCTTTTGTGCTATGCACTCTGATACGAATGTGGCCTACCGCGACAACAACACTCCTCAATTTGATGTTTTGAACTTATTAGCGTCTTGTTTTGTTCCTTTTTTAAGCTTTTCTGGGCGCTTTGAGCTATTTTCTTAGCTCCGGAAGTCGTAAAAAGCATAGAAAGCACTAGCTGATTAAATATATTGAGAGCAGAGTTGAACGGTTCCGACATTACGCCCTCGATTTATTTAGCGAGACCAGCATCTTGAAACACAAACACTTGCTTCGCATGCCCAGGCTCTTGTGAGGCCTTTATGGCCGCTAAGTAGTCCGCCAACTGTCGTTGGACCATCGGCGGGTCCTTGAGCTTGCCTTGCTTGAACCAAGTAGCCAGCTCCGCGTAGGTGCGATAACGTTCCTAAACGGTAAGGATCAAGAAGACACGTCCTCGCGGAGCAATTCGTGAGGACCGAAGAATAAGTTACCACTATCACCGTAACTGTCCTGTCTGTTCTGTCACTGTCCGGTGCATCACCTTAGCGGTTTGCTAGGGCCCTCAATTGCAGTCACTGGTTTGGCCGTGGACCTCCCAAAGTGCTTTATTCTAGTGCAAAACCAAGCCTTGTAGGATTTGCGTAATCAGGATGATTGGCCTATCTGTTCAGTGCCTAATGCGGTCGGAAGGGCCAGCAGTGTTATACAGGCAAGCCTAAAGGAATGCCCGGATTGGCTGCTAACAGCTTATGCATAGTCCAAGCCTGCAAAGAGCGTCTTAGTCCAAGAGGACCCTAGAGAACATCAAACGTGTGGACGCGACACAACCCGCGAAAGCTCGTAGGTTGGCGAGGATTGGTCACAGAATAAAAATTTTTTCGATTTACTCCTTCTAGCGCAGCGAACCTCCGAAGCTTACCATCTTGTTCTTTTTCGTCCGCATAAAACTTGCTCAGCCAGAAACCTCGCACTTGGGCGTCCTTGTAAATCAGGTCATACGGGGAGATCATCATGAGCTTGCCGGACATTCCGCCTTCGGTGACGAGAACTCCGCCAGGCTCCAGAGCAGCGATCATAATCGAGCTCAAATCGCCCGCTGCACAGTCCAAGGCTAGCCGAATGCCTTTCATCTTACGAGTCGACTTGCGAAACTAAATTTGTCCTTCTGTAAGCGAACTGCGAAGAGAAGGACATACTTCGTCTTCTGTCAGAACCTCATCGGCGCCAAGCTCCTTCAGCTCCTTGGTTAGAGCGGCAAGGTAAGGTCGATGCCGGTCGCGCACGATGTTGACGGTTTTGAAGTTCCATATGCGGCAGAGCTAAATAGGACAAAACATGTGCACCTTTAAGCCCTGTTCACAATAGCGAGTACTAGTCCGAGTACGAGTCCGAGTCCGAGTACGCGGACAAATTTTTTGTCCTCGAGGACAGTTATTGTGAACACTCTACCTCGAGTCCTAGGAGTTTTCCCATCGAGTCCATCATTTCCCATCGAGTCCGTCCTCGAGAACGTCCGCGGACTCGTACTCGGACTCGAGGTGTTCACAATGATCGGACAGTCTTCGAGGACGTCCTCGAGGACGTCCTCGAGGATGGAATATGACTTCGAGGACGGTTTAAAAATTTTTTGAAAATTCCCTCGAGGCCTCGAGGACATGACCAGACCTCGAGTCCGAGTCCGAGTACGTGGAAATCCTCGAGGACGTCTGCGTATTCGGACTCGGACTCGAGGTGTTCACAATGACGGAATTCCGCGTACTCGTACTCGAACTCGTACTCGCTATTGTGAACAGGGCTTTAGTGAGTAGCACGAAATAAAGCGCAAGTGTCGGGAAGCGAAACTTTCAAAAGTTCGTTCGACCAGGGCCCGAAACAGAGGTGGGCACCTACTGCTTCTGAAATATCGGGCCCGCTTGCCTTGCTCTCATGAAATTTGTCGCCACACTCTAACTGACCTCCATCCGCTGACGGTTCTCTTGGTACCCATGCATCATCATATTGAACTCATCTACAGGAGGAATAAGGCTTTTCTTAGTTTCGCCATCGCGAAATAGTCAAATTCCCTGCATTATTAGCTGCATCTGTGCCGAAGCGGTGTGACTGAGTGAATTAATTTTCGTTGTTCCAAAGAAACAAGGAAATTTGCGCGTATTTTCCTCGTCTAAGACACAGAGAATCGCTGTCCTCGCCCTCTAAGGATTTTCCTTCGAAGCGTCAATGGAGCCATGGCTTTCGAAGTACTTAAGGGCACGAATGTCACAACTAAGGGTAGGCAAACCCCCCCCCCGTGACGTGATCCGTTACGTGACACGTCACGGCGCCGTTACGAAACCGTGATATTCTAGAAAATTTCGCTCAATTTTTGATCTGAAGACGCCAATTCTTCGTACTTTTTGTTGTTTCATCCTTCGGGAATGATTCCAATGGTCATCTAACAGAGTAATGTAGAGAAATGCGGGCGAAAATTCGGAAAAAATGATAAAGTGCAGCAAAAATTTTTGAGAATTCAGCGAATTCTTTGGCGCAAAAGCGTTATGTTTTGGTGAAATCACGTAACGGAATCACGGTGCCGTTATTGGGGTACCCCCCGTGACGTGATCCGTTACGTGAGTCACGTCACGGATCACGTCACGTCGCGGATAACGTCACGGTTGCCTACCCTTAGTCACAACCATTAAGTAACCATCGTGGAGATATTGATTGCATACTGGATTTACCTGTATCACATAGCGACCGACGGCCGAATTGGCTCCGTTCTGAAGTACGACGTCGCCTGGCTTCAGCTTTACGTAGTCCTTCAGAAGTCGATACGCAAAGACGGGGTTGATGAGAAAGTTCGCAGCGGTAAGCGTCGGAATAGCCGAGCTCAACTTGAAGAGCTTCTTGGTCTCGTAAATCCCGTGTGTGCACCACGTGCCGCCGATGCCCTCGTTTTGGGGAATGACCTGGTCGCCCTTCTTCAGCTCTTTGACGCCGGAGCCTACCTGAAACCATGTCGATGTATGCGTCTGCCACAGTTAGAAAGATTTTTTTTTCTTGCAATACGCTGCGTCCTGACGATGCACACTTTCTGCCGTGATCGGTGTCTAGGCATACTTCAGGTATACTGGACGGCCAAAAGCCAGCTGCACCCGATACCTTCTCCACACACGTCAAGACCTGCGAGTGCAGACGGAAAATAAATTCTTCATCAGCATTTTCACTTCGGAACATTATGAAGAATTCAGAAACGTTCATTTTTCGCTTCCGAAAAATGCATGCGATGATCTTTTTCCCTTTCCAAATCAAAAACGAATTTTTTATAAAAATTTAGTTTTTAATTTTTCTTAACATTTAAGTAGTTTAAGTTTAAAAAATATTCCTCAATGTTTCAGCGAAGCCTTTTAAATCGACTGGTGCTTTAACAATCTTGATAAGTTTTTAGTCCGCTGAAGAATTCCGAAATCATCGTTCCTCGTCTTACTGAAGAGTGTTCCCTACCGATTCAACGACGCCGACACCTTCGTTTCCGGCGACAGCAGGTAGCGAAGGCTTAAGCGCGTAGTTGCCTGTGATATGAGCGATGTCCAGAGGTCCGATGCAACAAGCCAGCCATCTGACGAGCACCTGCGTCTCCTTTAAGTCTGCCGTCGACAACGTTATGTCTTCAAGTTGAAGCATCTAGAATGGGACCGCGAAGGCAGGCGGAATGAGATTCACAGCACTGTCCTGGTGTCGTCCCCGTGCCCTTCCTTAAAGTTCGGCAGCGGGCACCCGTACTTTACTCAGCACTGTACTCAGTCACCACGTGCGGTACTCATCCAACCCATACCGTTCTCAGTATCGTACTCACCACACCCGTACAGTAAGTACTCCATGCTGTACAGTAATGTACGATACGGCAGTACGGGCCGTAATACGGCATGGTACAGTTCTAGTACCGGGCGTACTAGTGTGAAATTTTGAGGAAATTGCAACCGTACCGTACCGCGTGCTGGCCGACGCCACCCGTACCGTGATCCGTACTGTGCTAGCCCACCCTTACCGTACTCGGTACCGACCTTACGACAGTAAGGTACGGTACGGTCGTACTATCGATACGCTTGCCGACCTTTCCTACATCGTCCGACAGCTGCTCTCAACCGCTGGTTCTTACTACACTACGCTTCTTTATGTCTGTAAAACTTTCGCTTTTTCCACATTAAACGCCTTTGATATATCTGCATTTTGCAGGGCAATTCGTTAAAGACGCCAATGTGCAGTAGCTATGTGACGCTCTTTCTCTTCTCTTAGCCAAACGTACCTTTAATGTGTCGCCATAGGACTTATAGACCAAACGCTTCGCACGGATCGTCTGTGTAGCAACCATGGAAAAGAGCAAGACGCTTGGCGAGAACAAGTTTTAAGTCGTTCTTCGTCGCGACACCTGTGAAAAGGGAACTCAGGATAATAGCCGTTGCAATATGCTTCCCCTCGAGGACAATGTGTCGGGTCCCACGTAAGGCTCGGCTATTTCCTAGCAACGGTTGCACTCTGTGCGCCTCCAGAACGTTGTCGCGAGAAAGCTGTCCAAACGTCCGGTTGAAGGGTAGGTAAAACTCGAAAGCTATGTAGAGGTTGGTCTCCATTTTCGGCGAATTACTTTCCGTCAGAGGAATGTTTGACAAAACACCATGATTTTTGAGGGTCGTTACCGCACGTGGCATGACTTTTGGCTGAGATACGTGAAACGCTTTTTAAGGTTCTTTTTTTCAGTGCCGAATCGACCATTTCCCAAAGACTTTGCGCGTGTGTTTTCCTGCAGATTATCTCCGTCGAATTTGAAACAAACTGCATGCGGTGTCGTGCGTCATGATGCAGGGGTCTCCGTTCGCGAGAAAACTGAAGGAAGCACACGCACTAAGAGCTGATCAGTGAAACTCGGTGTCTGCGGATACGCTCCCAACTACCGCTTTTCGCGATTAAAACACGGAGACAAAATGGCCATTTCATGTGGAGGTAGACCAGTCGCATGCAAAATAATTCTATGATGAAGTAAAACTGAGTGAACAATGAACAGAGAGGGACCGAGAGAAACGCTTTCAGCCGTCTCGACGTTCGTCAGCGGACGCAGGCTGGGAAAGTGNCATGACCCTAGCTAGGGCCGGTCAAAGGGGGGGGGGGATTCTCGGGGCGCTCAGATGTCCGAGTCCCCCCGCAAAACGATGGCAAAAAGGCGAGGCGTCTAAACGACGTTATGGACGCTGTAGACCATTCTGAGAGAGACTTTCGAGAGTCTAAAAATTTTTTTTTGCATATCGCATAGGACGCTTGTTTTTCAAGCTCTGCACCTGGCGGCGGACTTCGTAAAATAGAACTACCAACTTGCCCAACACGGATTTTTTTAGGAATGCCACTTTCATTGTTAGCAATTTGAATTTAAACAGCGTATAACTTAAGGGTAGCGGGCCGTTACGTTATCCGTGACGTGACGTGATCCGTTACGTGATTCACGTAACGGATCACGTCACGGGGGTGTATCCAAATCACGTAACGGATAACGGGGCCCTAAAACCGTAAATAACGGCGTAACGGCCGTGCCGTGATAGTGTTAATCCCGTGATATCACGTAGCGGATCACGTCAGGGGGGGGGGGTCATCACGTAACGGATCACGTAACGGACCCCCCACCCGCTACCCTTAGTATAACTTACATGCTATTCTGTTTTAGTTGAGCCACAACGTGCCCATCGCGACGATTCTTGCTGCTGACCATTGGACTGCGCTCATTGAAGCCATGCGAAGTGGCGCCGTTAATCGTCTTTACTTCCGTTCCGTGGACTTCAGCGCGCTAGACGACGACGCATTGTCGGTCGTCCTTGGCATCCGCGGTCTTCAGTCGCTTGATGTTCGCGCTAGCATCTTACCCAGCGGCTTCCTCATCGACAGCCTGATTCGATCCATCGCCACAAAAGGCTTGCTTGAACTATGCTTCGTTGAGAACAATAGCGACGCTCTGAATCGACTTACGGAAGACGCCGTCCGGACTTCTTCTTCGTGCGGACGCGATTCCAGGACGAAAACCGCTTAGTCTCGAGCTTGATGGCGCTTGGCTCACCGATACGTTTCTCGCGAAATTCTTTGAGGTAAGTGCTTGTAGTCCTTTTCAGTACTGATCATTTTTCTGAACTGTTTTTCTGAACAACGCCTCAACGTTTAGCGTCTTCGGTCTTGCACCGTCCGCCCTGGAATCCTGCGCTTCGACGGCGCACCGAAGCAGCGCGGTTTGTTGGCGTATGCTGACTACCTTGCCAGCAACGAATTGGCTAATGCATTTTATCGCTTTCCGTGCATTGCCGACGGCGACGAGTCCTACTACCAGGCTGTGGTCTACGAGCTCGACGATTTCATGTACATGCGTATAGGCCAAGTGTCCCGCCCCTCGTGAAAACACGTCGCTTTTCTTTTTCGGTATATGATGAGTTATAAACCAATACTCATGGCCAACAGCTTACTCAGTGCTTCGATGCAAAACGCGTCATCCAGATTTAAATTCGCGCGCGAAAGATGGCGACAAACGAGCAAAATAGGTACTCGTGAACCGCTTTTATCCCGGCACTGTCCTTGCTCTAGCGCGATATAACGGAGTGCATACTGGTGAGCTACTATTAAAAGGTGGTTCTCGCTTGCCGCTACCCGGACAGAGACGGATAGACTCTTTTGCTCAAAGGCCCTAGGCAGCGGTGTACTCTTCTGAAATACTAGCAGTACTAAGTCCAGCGTAGTCATGGTCTACCGGACTACTCTCCGAAAATGACAGGTGACAAGAACTGTACAGATTATCGGTATCATCTCATTGTTCTCGCATTCTCATGTTGTTTTCCTTCGTTTCTGCTCGTCAACTGCGATGTGTTTGCCGTCAGAAATCAGTCTTGACTAGCAAAGATGCGTACCGCAGTATGAAATTATGCCGGGCCATATGGTTTCCTGATGGCGTAAGCGGCTCGTGCAAAAATGTCTCTCGGTCATTTTCCTGTACTGCACAAATCTCGCGGAGCTGGGACACTTCTAAACACGCAAACGTCCTCCATGTCATTTGGCGCAAGCGCAATCACAGGCGCAATCAAAAGGCAAGTAACTGCTTCGGCGCAGCGGAAGTTGGTGGACACATACCGTATCCCTTTAAAAAGACATTTCATTTATCTCCTGCGCTGTGAAACCGCCTACTTTTTTGATTCAGAGGTTGGTTTCCCTTTGATAATCTTGCAAGGGGCCTGCTCAGTCACTAAGCACGCGAGCTTCCGCTTAGAATCGGATGTAGCGTCGTTGGAGGTCTAAGCACATGCACGTGAATTTACAGTGGCTGCACGTCTGCAGCTTGCCAGAACTTCTAGAGGTCCTCATCCTCGTCCTCGGTATCGTTCGTATCTTAACCTCAGGCTTGCCTTCTATCGTATTTAGAATGATTTTAACCTCACAGAGATAGCCCTCGATTCCACAGTCTTGATGTATACAAGTTTCTTTTTCTTTGCTGCCACGTATGCATGTTATGCTTTTGTGCGGCAATAAATTACAAAATTACAAGTTAGCCCTTAGTATAGGTGTGTTCGCCTAGAACAAGCCCGGAATTCCTGACATTTCGTCTTAAGGCATCGGTATGAAGTAAACCGCATCTGTATCATATGAAGCGCGGCTTTGCCGGCCTCACTTCATGCGTTTGACGGCCACCTTATCCTAAAATCTCGGCCTTGTGCTGCAGGCGGAAGCTGGGTGACGGCAATGACTGAATCAAATTCAAGCATTACCTTGTTTCTAACTGCTGAACTGAATCGGACTGAACTATGCACCCCGCACCGACTTTTTTCGATTTAGCTTTTCTGCTACTTTCGCCTTCAAGCTCGGCTCTTCTGTACAACATGTCTGGCCGTCTGGCACGTACGCCCTCCATCAGGCGGAACCATTTCCCGCTATGATATCCCTTGAACCAGTGGTACTGACCTAGCGGGTTATGCTCCGGCACCTGCCCACATGAAGAACGGTGCACGACGTGATTGTCGCGACTTCACCATGCACCTGCTTACTCGCAACACACAACGTTCCGATAAGGAGTAAACAGGAACGGAAAAGTAATTTTCGTGTATGACGTGACTGCCGGCACATGCCTGGCACCAAAGCCTTCGTGGACCCGGAAATGTATGAGCAAGTTGTCCGATTGTTAGGTGATGGAGGCTGTCCCAGAACCAATCCTGCTGGCAACCGAAATATTCGGCTACATAACTGCGGTGGTATCGCTTCTATGCTCCTGCACGATCGTCTACGTTGTTCGCTGTCACTCCGTAAAGGAGATGGATGTTTTCAAGTGGTGAGTTGAGGTTCGCATACGTCCAATTTGTGTGTTGTCCTGTGTTTTCAGTGTCCAGAAAAGGGCCCGGCGGGTTGTCTAGAATGGTAAACCGCCCCAACAGGTTGTCAATGAACAGCCTGTTACAATGGCGTTAATAAATCGTATTTTCGACATTTCCTAGCTCTTGTTCCAATGTTTCGCTTCACTTTCGTTAGCTGATCGTGGAAGAGGTCCTTGAGCGTTGGCAACCTAAAAACATCACTTGCTCTAAGCTTTGCGTCCGCGTTTGTTTATAGACTTGACGAATACCCTCCGCCATACCGCCGTCGGTACCGGTTTCCATTTGTACTGGGAAAAAATTTCGTACCGTTGACCCTAAAAACTGCACGGTTAAGCATGGAAAGGCGTCGACACTGCATCTTTTTGGGTGGCGTTCCGCTTTCGGTTCTACTAGAAACGTAAAACGCACAAAGCCCAGTGCACCTCAAAGACGAAGGCGGTGCGAGTTCGCTAAACAAAACCGTCGTGTTAATGGACGAGCCGTCGTGCATCATGCCGTAGTTTTGAAAAATTTCGGCCTCATCATGTTGGTTTTCATACGCGAATTTCGTTTCGATTTGCAGTATGGATCATGGGCTACTGACAACTTCCTACCTAGGTTAGCTGTCCATTTAGGTACATCGCGCTGTACTCCATTTTGTGTGCCCTGTTCGACACACTGATTGCCGTCTGCCATCCGGAGCCGGTAATGGAGGAACGGTTCTACATGACAGGCGGCTTGCTGAAGTACATCGGCGCCAGTGATAGCGCCTTCTGCGTCATTGTGGCCCTCATAATGTTCTTGTTCATGATGATTCTCGGCACGCTGCTGTCCGTGTTCGTATACAGGTGAGCGTATGGACAATCTTGCGCGACTTGTGGCATTAACAAACGTCATAAGCACGCAATAATGCAAGACTTGTATGGGATGCTGCCAGCATTAGCACTAGTAGCGAAATCGGCAATGGCGGTCGCATACCTAAGCCCGATTTAGCGAAGGCGTGCTCATAGCGGTATCGCATGTGCACAGCGCCATCGCTTGCACACGGCAGCAGCCATGAGCATGCGTATCGGTCGCATGTGCGCAGCGGCATTGCATGCGAGTAGCATCATCGCATGAGGTCACTCTTTGAATCTCCCAGTTCCTCTTCTCTGAATGGAATTACCTTGCATCTTAAATGCAAAATAACTTCAGGTCTGTTAAAGAATCTCGCCAAATTTGCGCGCCATCAGAGATT
The DNA here is from genome assembly GCA_020875895.1 of Aphelenchus avenae. NCBI lineage: Eukaryota > Metazoa > Nematoda > Chromadorea > Rhabditida > Aphelenchidae > Aphelenchus > Aphelenchus avenae. The sequence continues at coordinate 110,169 of JNEY01000460.1, forward strand.
CGAGTCTTTCACGATACACCTGAAAAAGGATTGACATGAATTGCAGATGTAGAAGAAAGCTAAGGCATAGGTTAATCAAAGTTTATTTAGGTATTACCATTCCATGGATATTCCTCGAATTTGTGGAGTACTTCCATATGACAAAGTGCTGTACTTTGTACTTGCTTACCTTTCGATCTTATTCGTCGTACTGGTGCTGTGGTTCAATCGAGCAACAACGGCGCCTAGTTTGGTGAAGACGGGCATGTCTGCCACGGTCCCAGATCTGTTTGCGGCCGTACGCGACAGGGCAATCTTCTCGCTAGCGGTGAGTGTATTGCCAGCATTGAGAGGAAGACAGGAGGATGACACGAAGGCTCGGATCAATAGCTATTGGCAGCAGTTCAAACGCTCAGAGAAAGTCAACGGTTCAAGAAAACATTCTACGTGTGTCGAAAATAGCGTAAATTAGATGTTTGCCTTCAATCACATGTACCTATGGCATTTTTTGGAAGACCCGAGGGCGTCAAGCACTGCTTAGCAGAGGTTAAAACTTATTTACAGATCCTTTTTCCTTTGTCCTTCGACGTCTGTTTCTGCTTTTCTAGATAACTATGTTTTTTCTTTGCTTTGCGATCGCATCCTTCGACAACGGATGACCTCAGGGTAGACAGACTGCTTCTACCAGCGTCGAACTAGCAACCAGGATGCGTTCTAGATCAAAGACCGCTTAAGTTGGTTCTGGTTCGTGCCGTTCGCCACTGGGCACATAGTCGTCGCCGCTCTCCTCGTCTGTGCATGTATATTCGGCTGCTTCAAAGCTCTACAACGGCGTCGACATGCGCTATCTTCTCGGACCCAGAAGCTCTATAGAAGTCTCATCAACTCTCTGGTCCTGGATTTTTCTCTCAGCTGCATATTCTGCGGCTTTCCGGTGCTCATCGTTCCTTTCCAAAAGCACATACCGGTGGGTCCGTCTACCGTCGTCGTCATATGCGAAAGCTTTGTTTGCTGCTATTCGATCGTTTCGCAGTCAGTCTGGCTCGTCTACGTGACCTCCTATCGGCATGCTGTTTTAAGGATGTTGAGATGAAAACATCCGAAGGTTAACGATAACAGCAAGTCTATTGTATTCGAGTCCCAAATAAACAGGTCGCATTATTCGTACAACTTCGACTCATGTTGGAACGTCCCAAAAATTACCAAAACCGAAATTCCTGTACCAAAAGCTCTGCTGTACGCGAAGACTCCCGGTTTTAATACCTCCCGTGAAGCGAGAGTGCTTGGCCCGGGATGAGGTCCCTCGGCAGCGTGTGTCCTCCAAACGGGAAGGAATAGAAGCGTAGGACTAACTAACAATCTTGACCTAATCTAATCTAACCTAATCTAAGACTAACAAAAGGGTGCGGACGCGAACGGGGCGTCCGGATCGACCATCATGAGCGTGTAGTGCTTCTTCGGGTCCGCCGCCCATTTCACACTTGGCGCTTTTTGGACCTGAATCAAAGATCATTGGAAAATTGACTAAAATCTTGGAAATCCGCCCATCCCCCTTGGAAAAATTGACACGCAAAAGGTGATTTTACCATTTTTACCTAAATTAGCCCGCCGCAGGCGCCGCCAACGCGATTTTTACTCCTATTTCACAAAATTAATCGGAAATTTAAGCAAAAAAGTCAAAATATCACAATTTCCTTAAATAGAAAAATTTGCCTTGGTCCCCCCTTACCCCTCGCCGGCCTTCGGCCGGCGAGGGGATT
>JNEY01000461.1:0-11637 GCA_020875895.1 Aphelenchus avenae
GCCAGCGGCCGCGTATTCAAATGTGGGTCCCCCCTCGCCGGCCAAGAAAACGCTTCGGGAAGCCAATCAACCATCCGCCGAGAGCTGTCGTCTCGCGGGAAAAAAAACTCCCAGGAAAACATCGGCGAAGGAACGAGGCCGCTGCGAAGACTCAACGGGAAAGACCGAGAAGACGGGAAGGTAAACGAGCTAGCGAGCGTTGCCTTACGGGAAGACGTCGGGTCGCGTGGTTATGCAATTTCAATTTGCATTCCACCACCGCCAGCACCGGCTCTCGCTGGTCGTGTCATTCTTCGAGAGCGCCGATAGCGGCCTCGTTTTCCACCGAGAGCGCCCGCGGGTCGCAGCCGTTTGTCTTTTCGCGACGCGCCGGCGAAGAAAGGGCCGCCATGCGACGGGAAGAAGGAGGAGGAAGTTTGAATTTCCATTCCCAATTGTTGCTCCGCGATGGGCAACCGTTGAGGCATTTGTTTACCACTTTTAGTCAGGCACGTGCTAGTGATAGCATTGACGGCTGCATCCTCGTATGATACTTTTGTCAGCACTTCAAGGCATGCTGGGCAATGTTTGCGTGCCTATGCTGATTCGTTTTTTTGCTCAGAATTACGCTCAAAATTTGCATATTTGCAGACGCATCGCCACGGCTCAAATGGCGTCTCTCTCGTATAGTCCTGTTCCTTATTCCAGTTCCTCCGAGTACCGCAGCTTTCTAGAGCGCTGATTTTTCTTATGTATTTCTGACTTTAAACGTACTGTCTTGTAATAATTATCCACCATTTGCTTCTTTACTTTGTATTTCACACGTGGGAATTACTGAGACGGTTTTGAGCGGACAGGACGTAAACGCAGCGGACATCCTCTGACTTATACATGTTTTGGACGCTTACGGTGCCCAGCCCAGTGATTGCTAAACACTCTCCTAAGTGATGGTCAGGCACGTCAAATTCCCTTGGTTTCTTCGTCATATGCAGATTCAGCATCTGTAGCGCTCAAGCCCAACATTATTGAAGCACGCATGGGGCGGTAAAGACCGCTCTAACCCCAGGGGAAACTCAGCCCTCACTTATTTTCGCTATTAGCAACGAGGGGTAAACATCGAATCGCTCTGGCTCCTCACACCGTGCTTGTTGTTCTCGCGACTGCATAATTTGATAGCGACGACTGCGTGGCCGAGGAAGAACTCGGCCGCGACGACGCGCATCTTGTGACAGCGCCGCACTTTTGCATGCATACGCACCGGGCCTATGAGGAGCACTCCTCCACCAGTGGCTCCTCCATCACCACCACTCACTCCTCCAGCCGGGCGCACCTTTCCCGTTTGATTTATGCATACATCAGCGCAGCGCGCAGTCAGTTAGTGCGCAGTGCACGCTCCGCGCAGCGGATTGCGCACAGTGGCAGCTGGTTTCATCAGCGCCGCCGCCGACGCCGTGCGGCGCAGCGCTGCCGGCGTGACAGCGTCTCGTTTGTCTCTCTCTCTGTGTGCGAATGAAAATTTTTCATTCACTGCGCAATTTGCGCACCCGCGAGCCCGACTGCGCGATAGCGCGCATGTAAATCCGCGCATTTTGGTTCCGTTGGAAAGTATCTTTTGTGGGACTACATGTAGAGTCTCTCTTGCCGAAATGTCATCAAATCTTCGCTGTCATTGCGTACAATAGGAGCAGGACAGGGGGCTTAGTCTTAGCCTGACAGTCGCTAGGGAATAAATTTTATTCGGCTTAGGCTGAACATATCGACCACCAGGGAAATGTGATTTCTTCGGTTCAAGGTTCAACTGTCGGTCGCGCGGCAAAAGTAATTTCATGGGTTAGGCTTAACTTGCCTCGTTCGAGGGATGTCCTTTTTTCGGCTGATACTTAGGTGTTAGTCTTCAGAGAAATTACTATTTCGGCTTAGTCTAAGCTTAACTTGTCATTCGCCAGGGAAATAGCCTTGTGACGCTTAAGCTTAGGCCTTAGCTTTAAGTATCCAAATTAAATGTCCTTTTTCGGCTTAATCTTAGGCCTAACCGATCATTCGTTCAGTGAAATGTCCTCCCGAAGCATCCTAACCCTATAACTTAGGCTCAGTTGCATAGGAATATGTAGAAGTATTCACCCTTTTAAAGAGCTGCCTTCATCAAGACGGCTTGTACAGCCACTAAGAATACCGCAAAGCTGTGTGTTTTCGGAATTTTACTTCCCTTCATTTTTCGCGCAGTAAACTCTCCTCGCTTCCCGACGAAAAGTTCTCGCGCACCCACATGTAAATCCAGGCGGCTGCCACCGTTGGCCGCCGCGAGAACCGGTAGCAGCTCCACTCGAGAGCAGCGCTCTACGGCCGTCGCTATTCACGCGAGGAGTATGGCCCAGCGCCGGTCTCGCGGCGCGCTGTAACGGGTCGTTAACGGCCAGTGATCGATCACAGGAAGACCCAACGAACCGAAGCGGCGGCCCGGAATCGATTCCGCTTTGCATAGGCAAATTCGGGCGCGTCCGAGACGTCTTTCCAGGAGAGGCGGAATGAATGGATAGCGCTTTGTTCGCGCTCTTGGTACGCCTACCGCTAGAACGAAGCCTGCGTCGACCGCACTCAGGCTAGTCTTCGGCCACCTGAGGCGCACCATGGTTAACACCCTTAACATCGCCCATTAGCTTGTTTAAAACCTCGGTGGCACTTATTCATTTTCCCGTAAAAGTATGCATTTGTACAGGAGAGAACTTGAGCAAAACGTATTGCTAAGACACACTTAGACTCATCCAAACGTGATACATCCTTTTTGCATATATGCTGCTTGCTTCCGTCTCACTTCCGACGTACTAGACCCAGAAGCGTAATGCACATGTCGGCATCGCTCTAGAAACTCCCGCCCAAACCTACCTTCCTAACTGCCAAGCCCCGAGCCCATGTAGCGAACCGTATGCACACGTTTTTATACCCTCACCCGCGCCTTTTATGCAAATCTTCGGATTAAATCGTGCGGAGAGAACGGCCAATCGGCTTTATGCGCACTTCCGTTTTCGCATCCACTTCGGAGGCATTTGCATAATCTGTGAGACGTATTTTCTCTGTAAGATCTCTTCGGATGCACGCGATCGCTTCCGCAACATTTTGACGCTCGCCGAACACCTATCCCAAACTCGCTCTTGATTACCTACCTGGCCGTCCGAACCTTGGCCATCCGCCACTTTTGATGAATGTTTTGACTATTCCGTTATGCAACCAGGTGCTACGTGTTTGGTCGTGTATTTTCGCGTACACAAGACTCACGAACACCTTTGAAGGCGGACCGCCGCCGCGTTGACTGGCGGTGTTGTCTTCGTCCGCTCGCGGCCGCCGCTGATACCCGCATTTGCCTGTTGCCCTCTCGGTCGTCGCGGAAGGAGGAGGCCATTTATTCTCGGTTGTTTGTTATTATTACGAAAAACGACGTCGACGCCCGGTCGCTGGTAGCCGCAGCAGCCGCTCAAAGAGCACCTTTTCCGATCCACATCAACATATCGACCATGGGGTACGAGGCAGCCGCATTTGCTTGCGTGATCCACACATGCTCTTTTGCGCGAGAGGCGGAAAGGAAAACATTGCGCGTGTTTTGTCGCGCGTGTGTCAAAGCGTAGTTGCGCTATGCGGAAATCACCGGTAAAAATACGCGTCATTAGCGAGTTTGACGGGTCGCACGGAAATTATGTCACTCATAGAGGGGGGATAAGGAAGGCGACAATGATCATTCTGGTCGAAGGTAACAGCCAAAATTAGCGTGGTATTGGGTTCTCGCTTCGAACCCCTCAGACATTAGAATCTTACACTTCAAGGCGCATTCTGACGATGACATCATCCAGTATATGGGCCTTGTCCGAGCTGAAGATCACAACCCTCGTAGTGGAGCTACTAGGGTCCAACCAAGAGGGGTATGGTACTACTGGCTTTCGAAATGATGTTTTACTGTGTTTAACGTAAATAACGGGCACACCGCGCTGGTTCTGCCCTGCGAGAAGTGTCGCGCTGCGTCGGGAAACTATGCGCCGTTCTTTTGGTCTTTTTTGGACCACCTCAACTCCTCATGACCACTCTTTACACAATACTTAGAACAGTCTTGACCATTGCCGAGACCACCTTCCCCCTATCCCTGTGTTAAGCGAACAGTGTGTGAACGCAGCCTCGATGCGTCTGCGAGATGCTCTACAACAGGTCACCTTTCCGCATGCTAACTCCACGCGACGAAAAACACAGCACTCAGCTCCGGGCCCACCGCCGCACGCTCGCGAGGCCCGCACGCCTGCTGCGCCGCTTGCGCGCCCGATATGTTTATTAGAGCAGCAGCGGCGCGCGCTGCGGCCGCTCCATGAGTATGTAAATAAACTCACTCATTCCACCATCGCCACCGCCACCACCCGCCAGCCCGTTGTCGCAACAAGTGTGCTGCCCCGGTTGATTGCTTCGCGTCGCGTTTTATGTTAATTCTCGTCGCGGGATTATCCGCTCAGCGCTGGCGGTACTCGAGTTTTCTCACGCAGCACCGCTGCTCGACCTGCGCGGGGGATTAAAGTTGCGTTTCGCGCACAATGTTTTTGTCAGTGAACTTGTAGCGCTTATGCTGTGATTATGCAAATGAGCGGTTCCGGGATTAGAACCTAGAACAAGGACGGGTATGATGACTGTATCCACTGCAATACCGTATGTGAATTATTGGTTTCTCGGATAATGGCGTTAAGAGTCTCGGCCGCTCGGGATGCACGCACCTGTACCAAATGTCAAAGTGCCCTGTAGAGCTGGGCGCTCCGGTCAGGACCCGATTCCAATCACGACTGTCGACACCAGTTCCTATCCCGGCCCGGCCCTGGGATCACAGCTTGTGAATGCAGCTAAAACTCGAGTCTGAACGTGTACTCGACGCTTCAAGTGAGGGTCACAGCCGCAGTGTCAGAGTTGCGCTGCTGTTCTGAATGAGGCGTGCTGAAGGACGACGCCAGTACAATTTGGGTCCGAGACTCAAGCTCGTCCTTGATCTGGACAGGCAAGCTAGGCACTTTATTTGGCGATAAAAAACGTAGCTTTGACGAGCCGATTCAGGTAACTTGAGCCCCACGCCCGCTATGCAAAACCGGTGGTTAGCACGACCGCTGCTAAGCATTTCCCCGCCACTCGCTTCGAAAGTTTGTTTCCTTTCCCGTCGAGAGGCGCTCAATTGCCGCATGAGCTCATTCCAGCAGCGAGGCGGCGGCGGCGGAGGCCGCCGCCGCCACTGCTGCTGCTGCGTATTCAAATGTGGCTCTCCTCGTCCAGACGGAATGCAGCCGAGAAAACGCTCTTTTTCCCTTCCGCCACAAAGCCGAGAGCCAATCAATCGTAAAAAATTCGTCCGTCGCCCTTTCCATTTGCTTCAAACGAGTTTTCAAGCGTATTGCCCGCAAATGTCGAGCCTATGCATTATGATGCTTCTCTCTGCACGAAGGAAGCGCTGGGTGTTTTACGCAACAAAACGTTATGCGCGCTTCTGATACTCTGAGCCTTCAACAGGGGGAGGTCCATACTTCTAAAAGTCCAAAAAAGTTTCTCTGTCTACAACTTTGCATGTCAGCTATGAAGTCGAAAATTTTTCGACCGACGCAAAAGTATCCCACTATGACTGTCTCGGAAAGATGTGCCCATCCCATTAGCGACTACGTCGAGCTTGTTCTCACGAGTTCTCGTGGTCATGGCCAGTCAAATTCGGGCACGCGCTGTCGCACAGATATTGTTCATCAAGCTTGCTAAAGGGGTTAAGGAGGTTGTCAACACCGCTGCCTTGGTAAACAACCCTGATTTACGCACCGACGACGCTAGCTCGAAGCGGGCCACGCGACCCCGCGTCTTCCACTTGCTCATATTTACATCCCATTTGTTTGTGGCTTCTCGCGCTCTCTGCTCGAGCTGCTTCCGCACCGTGTGCACCGGTCCGCCGACGAGGTACGCACCGAACTCTCTATTGTGTGCTTCCGTCTTCGCGGGACACAGTCATTTCCTGCACTGAGTGACTGCGGTGCGCGTCCGTCGGTCCCGAGCAGCGCCGCCGCCGCCGCCATTGTGGACCGCAGCGGGCAGCAGCAGCAATTCGCCTCGTTTGCATTCCGCGAGACTAAAAACCCGAGCACATGCAAATTTTTGGCGGCCGACGTCGCGACGAATTCACTTCCTTCTCCTCGCGTCCGCTGCTCGCCGCCGCCGCCTGCTGCGGTGTCTCGCCGCACGCCGCGCTGCCTTGCAGCGCTCCGGCCGACTGGCGGGCGCGCGATGACGACGCTGACGCTCATAATCGTAAACTCTTCCCACCACTTGTGAAGTCACTCATTTTGCGCGCTCGCGCATAGCGCAACGAAAGTGGGCCTACTTAGTGTGGCCAGTTAGCCGGCCGACTGGCGGCGGGCCGGCTGGAAATCGTGGGGAGCCTCATTTGCGTATCGCTTTTGAGGCTCGTTTTCTGCTTTGCGCTGTTGCGATTTCTTGCCTTGCGCGATTCCAACTATCCCCCGTGCATGCGTGACCCGTGGTCAGTCCTTGTTAAATTTTGCGCAAGCTTTCTTAGGTTTACACCGAAGCTACCTTACCCCATTTGCCTCAGTTCTATCAAGTTTTTTTTTGGAGAGAGCTGTTAAGACGTTCAAAGCCGTTTTTGTCTCAACAATATACATCTACGTTGACAGCGAATAATTTTTTACAAGTTTTCACTCAATCTCCATGCTCTTTATCTATGGACAACGAATTCATCTTTAGCGCATGTAGTCCAGAGATTTCTCTAATGACGACGCATTGTCCACATTCGTGGTGTTCATTTGATATTAGGCTAGATCCAAGTCCGTCATTTAGCATACCAAACCGCTTCCCTAAATTCGGACTATTTTACGCTGGTTTTGAGTATTTTGTTCCTAATTAACGAGAAGCCTTTTATTGCCGTCCTTCCGCAACGCTAAAGTTAAACCACTCGTAAACAGCTTAATCTAGCTGCACTTTTCAAAGAACCATGAGCACCCCATTGGTCTCGGAAAAGCGAAAATCCTGGCCGCTAGCCAGGTATTCCCAGGTGTGTGGGGGGAACGAGATTTGAATGTGTCTTCTCCGCTCGAAAGCGCCCAACGAATGCGCTCTTGACTCGTGCTCCTCTCGGCCACCCACCCCGATCGCTACATGGCTCTCGCGAGGAGGTCCGTTTGGCTCCGCTCAATCTGCATTTCCTGCTGCTCCTGGCCGGCTGCTTTCCCGCTTCCCAAAACTTTGCGGGAAGGTAGGCCTGCTGCCGCTGCATATTCCGATGGGGCTCGTCGCGAGGAACTTTCTCCTTCTCCTAGCCGAGTTCCGGATCGAGTAGGCTCTTGTCCAGGCGCGTCGTAAAGATGACACTTTGTGGGCTTCTCCTTTCTCGCTGCGAGTAGGACCGGATGGTCATCGGAACGAATGTGGCGACCGCAATGATGACTGTCTAGTCCCGTCACTGCCCACTCCTGAGGTTTCTTTTTACTGAAAGTCGTGGTATTCCTCCTCGCCATAAGATTTTTTACCGGACAGCGAGCCCAGTGGAGAATGCCGCAGAATAATGTGATGCTCTTCAGTATCATTATGCAGCTGCATGGTTTTGCCTGCGGCTAATCATTTCTGTAACAAAGAATTCATTCTGCTTACGACCCGCCAGCTTTTCCAGCACTAGTTTAAAGTCAAGAAGTCGTGAACTTCAAAAAAGGCATTTTTCAGTTTTTTTCAGCTGATTTTCGGGTTCAGTTTCCACCTTGTCAGAAACCATTGCAAATGCAGTTTTGGATTCAGAAATTCTCCGCACGTGAACATCTTTGCTTAGTGATAAATCGGCTCCGCGCTGAAGTAATATGTACTTGTGCGAAACGGCCTGTCACCCATGCTCCAGCTTTAAGAATCTCAATCGCCCTCTCATTTTGTTGTCTTCTCTGTGAGGATAACGTTCGTTTGTCCAACTCTCAGACCCGTCATGCTTCTCATACCCTTCGCTCCTCAGGACTTCTGCACGCTTCGTGATAGCGCAGTTTACTGCTGAGACGCATGCGAAACGACCGTCGCCGCGCGTCGTCCTCCTTCCCGGTTTGGGTTTCATGCACTGCGCTGCGCTGCGCGTCGTCGTCGACGTTGTGAATATTCCGTTTTGCATTTAGCCTGCGGCCTTGAAAAAGAGACGAAGTGATTTCGCAGCCGCTGGGTCACGGCGGGGCGAATTGTGATCGTTATCGATCAGCTGATTACCTCGGGGCGGTCGGCCGTCGGGCGGGCGGGTAAGCGCAGCGCCCCAACTGACTCCGAAATGAGCCCCGTCGCCGGGAGGTCGCGGCGGTGATAGATGGCGCCGGTTTCTTAAACACGAAGCGAGACGAAAATGCAAAACTCCTGACTACCCTTCGCGAGCGAGCGGAATGGAGAGTGGCTGGCGTGAATGTGTGACCTTAGCGACTGGTGCGATGATCGGCGGAACTTTATGCGGACAATACGTTGTTTTTGATGCAACTATTTTATGAACTTAGGCGCTACTTTGCTGACTTTCTGGAGACTCTTGAGACATAATAGGATCCCAACCCTCTAGTAGCGTCCCCTCCACAACTGGAGCTATGCGCGTCGATGAAACAAGCACACAGCCCACGCAGCGACACATTACGCTTAACAATAGTTTGGTAAACGGTGAGTATTCGCTTTAAATGAGCTGAACTAGCTGAAATACATTAAGTTGGGCAGTTCCTTCTGGCTCAATTCTAACTCCCCAAAGGGGAACGCAAAAATCTCGCATGAAAAGTGTCGTATTTTGGCTAAATTCCCGGTCCGTCGTGGATTGAGTGGTCCGTTCAGGAGCAGGTCCCCGATTAACCGGGATTTTTCGCGATGAACTGAACTGAACTTGAGCTCGAGCTCAGTGAACTTGGCAGTTCACGGCAAAATTTGAACGATAGGTAAGGGGGACCCTTGGGTGAAAAAAATTTTTAGGCAGTAGGCCTGATGTGCTCGCTAAGGCCTCCATGCAGACACTAAGCGGTCTTGTCCAGGTGAATATTAAGGTAGGAACAAGCTACGTAATGTTCCGAGCGTCGGACTGTCCTATGGGAACGACGAATTGCGCTGAGGATTTCGTCAGGTAAAGGTCCTCCTTACCATCAGCTCCTCCTCCTCCCCCCCTTGCTCCTAGTTCAACGAACCGGAATTTTTCGCGATGAACTGAACTGAACTGGAGCTAGAGTTTCAGTTCACCAAAGTTCAATGAACTTGGTGGCACAGCAGAACACTGTTCAGGCGAAGCTAAGCTTTTACCGGGCGTTTCTCCTTCCAGGTTCACTATGACCGAGAATACTCCTCTTGGTCCAACCCACTACCCACAGATATTCATTAGATGCACCCTTTTTCTCCAAATTTTGCTCGTTCATCACCCACCGGAGCAGCAGCAGCGCTTCTGTCCGCTGTTGCCCCTGAGAAAGAGGAGCGCAACAGTCATTATTCTCTCCGTCTTCGCCGCACGCCAATATGCAAAACGAATTGCTTGCGTGCACGCGGCAGTCGGACGCATACGGGCCCGTTGTCTTCGCCTCTTTCCCGTCCACCAGGGGCTCCTTTCGCTCCACTCCAGGAGCAACAGCCAGCGCCAGAGACTTTTGACGTCCCCGCTCACGTAGCGTATGCAAATTGAGAGCGCGTTTGTGCGGAGCGCGTTGGAGATGTGAAATGTACGCCGTCTTCGCGCCTCTCACGCGATTCTTATTCCACGCGAACGAAGCCAACAAATCGATCCGCTCTTTTAAAGTGTTGCCATATTACGGCCCAATGATCGTATTTCGTTGTTTTAACGGATTCCGTACGTACGTGCTTGGATATGTCCTTTCGTCACCTGCGTATAATCCGGCGCTAATCGTCGTCTTATCCTGATCTCAGGATCTGTCTGGCAAGCGTGAACTTGTGGCTGTCAAGTGTTCCAGAGCAGGGCTGCTGGGGATGGGGTTTCAGAAGTCAAAAACCGAGACCGAGAGTGTGAAAACCAACTGAGTCCGAGACCGCCAAAATGTACCGAGAGTCTCGGAAAAACGAGACCGAGATCGAGACTACAAAACTTTTATGTTTTGGTTCATACTAGGTAGTGGTACAATTCTTGTAGCTGCTTCCTTGACGTCTTTTAGGTAAGCTAATCTTAAATAAGACCTGCCTCAAGCAAAACCCGCAAACTTTTGGTCAAAATTGCCATACCTTCAGATTCGCTGAAATGCTAAGACTCGGTTTAGTCTTGGTTTTTCATTCGACCGAAGTCGGTTGAACGTCAGGCCAATTTTTTCCGAGTCGGCGCGTACCATACCTTCCCGTGACCTTATCATTATGCAATGGCGTAACAGTGTTACAAGGAGAAGTATGAACACGAGATCAGCCATCCCCTCACCCTCAGCCCGGATTGACCGCTTCTATCCAAAAATACCAGCACCATATTTGCCAGCCTCTCACATCCCTCTAAGTTTCCTCGCAGCATATCCGTCTTATTCCAATCCCACCCGGGATGCGTGTGCGCGCAAATTAAGCTTCCGATTAATTTCCGATTCTCGCGCATCTCGCCATCATATTCGACGACAATCGACGAATTCCCGGCGGTTTCGTCCCAGTTTGTGCAAAGGACGCTCGCAGCGGCGGCGGCGGAAACCTTCTCGCATTTTATCGTCGCACAGTGAGCGATTGCGAAGCGAAAATGGATATTTCCCGCTAGCCGTGCGCGGCGGAAGACCGATTGGCGAGACCGTTTTGCATGCATACCTTTTCTCGAATTCGCGCGTCGGCGTCCGCGCGTTTTTGCATTTCATCGTCGCTCGCCAGGTTCGCAGCGCCGGCAGCGATAACTGACAAGTGCTGGGTTGCGCTGAAAGTGTGGCTCCATGCTTGACGCATTAGGAATACATCGCTCTAAGATTTTTTGGGAGAATCATATCAAGAAGGATGCATTGACGATCTTTGCGACTTTCCTGCATAATGCATCTCCCACTCCGACCAGCAGCTTTCTTTAAGGGGCTCATTCCCCAAGCCATTCGCTTAGGGTATATCTGGCGTCAAAGCAATCAGTTTTATCTGATTTAGCCTGCGGAAGCAGAGGATATGCCCTGTACTCATAATCTTGCACGCAGTGTTGGGAAGGCCTTCGGTTTGTGAAGAAGCTTGCGATAAAGTAAAACCTCAGACAGTCAGCTACACACTGAAGTTCCCGGACAACAGTCGAAAGTGCGCCCTTGATTTTGTTGCCATCTGCCAGTTTTAGTCTTTTCCCTTTGCTAAGGTCAGCTTTAAATGGGTCCACTGGTTGCCTGCTTAACGTTCCGCTCTCGTTTCCTGCTCGGGCGTTTGATTTGAATGCGTTATAAACAATGGAAATATATCCGATTTCCCAAACCGCTCCCGGCCCAGCTAACTAAGCGTGCGGTTTCATCGTTTATACTAATTTTATTTACGGTCAAGTTTATGTTGTGCTTGCATAATACGTGTACTGCGGCTATGCGGATGTATAAGTAGGCAATTCCACTACCGATATTCAAAGATTTTCATTCATCGGTCTAAAGCAGATGTTTCCCCGACTGGTCACAATTTTATTCTGTTTTCTGAAGTCGCTTTTTTATTCTGAATTCTTCTGGATGCCGGGTTCTGAATAAAAAA
>JNEY01000461.1:16735-66510 GCA_020875895.1 Aphelenchus avenae
TATGACCCACAAATTTAAAAGACCCACAAAGTTCATGCGAAATGACCCACAAATTTAAAATACCCAAAGTTCATGCGAAATGACCACTAACTGGTTTGAAATGTGTGCATTCGCAAGCGTTCCCGCGCTCTACGTTCGCTGTCCCGCGTAAAATTCAGTAAGCCCAGAAGGACAAATCGCCAAAGCAATTCTCGTGCTTTCTCGAGTTAGTCCCTACTCTGCGTTCTTCACATGTGTGTTGTTTGCGGTCTGCGATGGCGGCTCAATTCGAAGTGCCAGCACTGCCGTCTCAGACGCAACCATCAGACAGCTCAGGCAGCTCGGACGAAGACGAATTTGTTCAGGAAGAGGTTAAGCGTTTGTTTGCTGCATGTTACGTGGCTACCTAGTCTCCCAGTTAGGAGCAGATAAATCTGGGGCAGTAAGCAATATGGAACATGTCGACAGATACTTATGGCATTTTTGTGTTTGTGGGTCATTTCGCATGAACTTTGTGGGTCTTTTAAATTTGTGGGTCATTTCGCATGAATTTTGTGGGTCTTTTAAATTTGTGGGTCATATCGCATGAAATTTGTGGGTCCTCGAAATTTGTGGGTCATATCGCGTGAAATTTGTGGGTCCTGTCAGAGTTGTGGGTCATATCGCATGAAATTTGTGGGTCAAAAAAATTTGTGGGTCACATCGCGTGAAATTTGTGGGTCCTTAAAAATTTGTGGGTCATATCGCGTGAAATTTGTGGGTCACATCGCTATTTTGCCGTCCGGCCCTTTTGCTACCGACCCTGCTGCAGCTGCCAGATGCAGATTCATCGACTTCCTTACATTCTATTTATCGTCATTCGACTCTAAAAAGCCCACGTTGGACAAGAGACGTTCAAAATCGAAGTCAGAATTTTAGTTCTCGAATCTAAAGTAATCGGACCGGATCGAAGCTCGCGCTTGTCGTCCTCTTTACTTCGGGATTCTTGCCATTTTGAAGCGGCACTTTTATGAGAAACAGCTTGCCGTTGGCCACTCTGCATGCTATTCATGTCGCGAAGAGCCCCTTTCAATTCTCTAATATATTTGGTCAAATCACACGCAGTTCGTTGCGAATGATCGAGCTGCCATCGCGGCTGCCCCTGCTCGAGAACTGCAAGCCTTTGCAACCATCTATCCATTGACTATACTTATTTGGGCTTTGTTCCGCCTCCATTTTCGCGGCACTTTCCGAAAATGTGCTGCTTTACTCCGGCACTATCAAGCTCGTCATCCTGCCCGTTCATACTTGATCCTCCTTGGACGCTCGCATTTGGCACCGACTTTATTTTCGTCTTCAAAGCGTTCGTCCGAAACATTTGTGTTTTCGGAAACGACGGAATAGTGCGCGGCCCTCGAAAAGGAATCCAATTAAACGGGCGTCTTAACGCGCTCATCGCACGCTGCGTGACTTACGGCCGCCGTAATTGCGGGTAATTGGCCGTCGTGCATTACACACTCGCGCGCTTTTCTCCTTCCTCCTCCGAAAGCGATCTGGATTCCAGGCCGTCAGTCGGTTAGGTCCTCTTGTTTCTTGCAAAAGAATCTTTGCCGTCGGTCATTATGCGTTTTATGGTCCATAAAAGAATGATACATTTTTGTCGTCCTATATTTACTTAGACTGCCGTACCGTACTCCGGGCCGTTCCGTCCTGCGTACCGTATTCTACGGTACGGAGTGCCGTACAGGGGTTTACGTCCAGTACCAGAGTACGGTGCGGCACGATTTTGTAGCTGAAAAAGCACTAATACGGCAGTACGGGTACGGGGTATTTCAGTACGGTACGGAGTGCCGTATGGGGGTTTAAGTCCAGTACGAGAGTACGGTACGGCATGATTTTGCAACTAAAATGCTCTAATACGACAATACGGTACGTGGGATTTCAGTACAGTACGGCGTACGGTACGGGAGTGTCGCGTCTAAGTTTAGTCCTACATTAGTCCCCTATCGAAACCTAAGGCGCATTGAACCGTAGTGCCTAAAGAGCTATTTTTTCTACCGGTCATTCGTCTCCCGGATTAAATAAAGCAAGTCAACGCTAAGTCGATGTTTTCCGGAAATGTAAATCGCAGACAAAGTTTGCATAGGTCCTGAAAACACATGTGCCCATAGCGAGCAAAACACAAATAGTTCAGGAAAGACCCTCGCTGGCCCTTGTTGACAACCACTGCCATACGTCCCGGCGAAACCGCCTGGTGAGGATTGCGTTGTTTGTTTCGATGCGCCTCACCGCCGCCACGAAGAGGGACCGGTCCTCACCGCCACGCGCTCGAGGACAATCTCCTCGTTTGCTTTCCGCCGCCGCTCCCACTTGTCCACCGGACGCCGCCGCATTCATGAGCGTCGAGCCAAAACAGAACTAGTCATGCGTCTCCCGCACGCCCTCCCGGTGGTCGATCGGATCACGCCCTCCGCGCAAGGATCCGTCCGTGGGCGACCTCAGTTCAGGGGTCGTTGCGCTTTCGCACCTCGCGTCCGGACACCCAGTTCTCGCGCATCGCGCGTCGGCGACAGCAAATTAGCAGACATCCGTCCGCGTTGATCATAAGGTTTCAATCGCGCCATGCGCGTACCCTGTTATTACATGATGGCGCTGCTATTGCCTCCTAGATTTTGGCGGTTTTTTGTTGTGGCGAAAACCCGGTCTTAATGGGCAGATTTTCCGAATCCCATTTTACTTCACTAACAGTTAATCAGTTCACCTTTAGGCTTAGGCAACAGGTAAAATTATAAATTTCATTTTTCAGAAATTTCCTCAAATTGTTCTTGTCTTTCTTACACGAGTTAAAACCAAGTAACAGTCTCTGTCCTTAGTCTTTTTTGGGTCAGTCAGGCTCCAGGGCGGCATCTAACGCCCTTTTACCTCCCAAAGTCCCGTCCAGCGTTCGCGTAAGCCCTCATCACTATTTCCTACGCGCCGATGCAAGTCCGCTACGCCTCCAAATCTGCCTCTTTTGTCGCAACATTTCCACCGCCATTCTAACGCGTCCATTATCCCGTCACTTTCAGGTGCCGCATCAGCGTCGGACGCCACCACAAAACCCTCGAAGGGTCAGCCGCGCGTCAGCAGCGCCGCAAGCACGAGCAGCACAGCCGTTTTCGCGAACGCATTGGGATCAAAAAGTGCACCCACGACAACAGCGCCGAAGGGCCTCTCGGGCGCAAATCCACAACAGTCGGACGTCAGCAGTCGCCTCGGTGCGGGATCGACGACCACTGGCGCCCCTTCGTCGTCTTCTTTAAGCCTCGACGCAGCGGAGGCCCTCACGTCGCTCGCCGCCGCGAGCAACAATGCACGCGTTGGCGACGTTCTCGCTCGAATGGGTACGTTTTTCTGTGTTTTCTGTTGTAGCCCAAAATTCCTGTACACCTTGGAACATTTTTCTCCCTGGGACCATAAATAAAAAGTATATGCAAAGTGCAATGTGTTTTTGAGGTGCTCACTCCCAGCGATATAGGGAAAAATAGTGGCTCACTTTTGCTGTGAGTTGGTAATTTTCTACAGGCCTCACACTAAAAGACTTAGGCAATATCATAGTAGTAGGTGTTTCATGGTATTAGCCGGAACAATATAAATTCCCGTTCAGGAAAGTGGCAGCTGGAACGGCGCCCCTTTTTCTTCGAAACTCGAAACAGAAACATTTTTTTGTAATCATATTTGGATTTAAAAAATTATTTGAAATACAAAATAAAAATACAAAAATGATTTCGATGCATCCGGATACTCACTGCAAGTCGTGGTAGGGCATGGAAACTAGCGGAATCGGCGGCTTATTAAGTGGAAATTTGTCCCAACATTGGACGCTAACTGTAGTTCTAGCGCTAACCGGCTACTCGCTCAACACAAAGGTAATCGCTTCCTATTCAGTCAATCTCCAAAAGCGGCCGGTAGCGCACTCGAAGCCTGCGAACGGCACCTCCGCAGCCACCCACCATCAGCAGCAGCACCTCAACCCGCTCGCGGTGCCGTCGGTGAACGCCGCCTCACTGCTGAAGCACAAGCGACCGAAGCCGGAGTGCGACTCGGTCTTCGCGAACACCTCGAAGAAGGTCCGCGAGCTCAAGTCGGAGCTGCTCGCAGCGGCGGCCGCCGCGGAGAAGTTGGAGTCCGGAGAGGGCGGAGAACTGGAGCAGGTAGGGCTTAACCAGGCTGAACAAGTGTTAATTTTGTATTTAGGACGCAGACGTGGTACCGACGTTGGACTGGAACGGATGTGAGTTGTATTCGGCAATTGTGCACCTCACTTGAATCGTCTTATCGCAGAAAGCCTAATTTACAAATAATATTCCAGTCTAAATGTGATCCAGTGAGAAACAGCAAATAATTTTCTGCATAAAAGAATGTACAAAAAATCGAAACTTAACTTTAAAATTCTTAATTTAAGACATCAAAATAATAGAACAAATCTTCATAGCTTCCAACGACTCTGTTTGAGTGAGTCGTCATACCGGCGTTTAGCACTCTACGGGGATAGCCTGTTGGCGAAGAAGCAGAAGAAGCCGCGCGTGACGAAGGCGCAGGACACGAAGCCGCTTACTCTCGGCGGACGCTCGTCGGACCGAGAGCTGCTCGAGCTCGAGGCTTTTGCCCAGCACTTCAAGCAGCAGCGAATCAAGCATGGTAAGCCCAATGGCGAAGGTCTAAATCACATGATGAAGCTACGATTTTTGTCGGAGTAGCTTGTCACGTGGGCGGGAGAAGCTCCGAGCTTTGAACTTAGCATTGCAACGTTAGTGGGAGTAGCTCCGCACGATGGTTGGTTTACTACGCTCACTGTGCATAGCACATCTAAAAGGTGCTCTGCGTAGCTCCGCATTTCGTTTGGCCGAGGTCCACAGTGAGTAAGAGCATCCGGAGCAGCTTGGCATGATATGGCAGTGCATGATCCGAGAACACGCACGCGACCTTCTTATTGCGCGGATGTTAGTGGGCCACGCATGCGAACGCGATCCGTGCCCATGCGTGATAGTTAGGTTCGGGAACACACATGCTAATGTGTTCCCTATCATGCATGTTAGTTGGACCACGCATGTCAACGCCGTCCAATGCGGCCCAGGACCACGCATTCCGTCGCGGTTCGGACCATGCATGCCGCTGTTGTCGGCAACCACTCTCGCGGTGCGCAGTACCACCTGCTTGGGTCGGAGTAGCTTCGCACTATCGTCCGAGTAGCTCCGTCCATTTATCGGAGCAGCTCCGAAACTTCCCATAATTTTGATTTTATCCCTTATTACTTTCAGGCTTCACACAGGGCGACGTCGGTGTGGCGCTCGGAAAGCGCTACGGGACGGACTTCTCGCAGACGACCATCTCGCGGTTCGAGGCGCTCAACCTCTCCTTCAAGAACATGTGCAAGCTGCGGCCGCTGCTCAAGGAGTGGCTCGAGCAGACCGAGGCGGCCATCGAAGCGGGAGCCAGCGTCTCCGACATTCTCGACGCCTCGGCGGTGAATGGCGCCGGCGTGAATGGACAGGTCCGTCTTGTGGCGCCGCCACGTCGCATTTTCCCCGTTGGCACTAACTCCTCACCTTCTCCTCGTGGTCCTGGTGCTGCTCCTCTAACTGTGGTCGCTGCTAACTGTTCTCCTCCTGAACCTTTTGTGAAGTCTGAATGTTTATCCAGTGTTGCTTCCTCTTCTGCCTCTCATCGTCCGACAGCCGATCGGAAGCTTATTCCGACATCGGAAATATTTTCCGACCGCGATGTGCCCGCGGTATCGCCGAAATCAGCCCTATCCTCGCCAAGTCCGAGCAGTTTCCGACGCCCGACGTCAGATTCAGCGTCCGGCACGAGTGTTCCGACTTCCAAATCGGTTCGATTTTCGCCAGACAGCCCTCCATCACCGAGCAATTTCCGACGACCCCGTCGATTGCGAGACTCTCGTCGAAATCGGAAGCAACCGGAGAACGCTCAATCTTCATTCAGGGCTCCGAATCCGACCAACTTATCGCCTGAAAGCCACCGAAGACTTATTCAGTTCCTGGAAGAAGTCGAACAGTTCCCGTACATTGACGACCTTCTGCGACAGATCGGATCAGAAGAGGTTCTGGATGTGAATCCGAAGTTTGCAGGAGAAGAAGTCGTCCGAGATGGGGAAGGAGCAGACGGAGGCGGATATCGTACGACTGCTGCGAGAAATCGTCTCCGGGACCTGCTGGCAGCGGTAATCCGACTTATTCTGCCTTGGAAGCACAGATCTGACGTCGACTACGACGCAGTTCCGACTTACGCCAGACGGGTACTCTCCGATCCGACACATCCGGCAAGGAAGCCGGAGCCGGACGTAGACGAATCGAACGGAACTGAAGACAGGCACGAGCTGGAACCCATGTCCGATATCGGAGAGCCGTTCGATTATGACGAACTTCGAAGAAGAGCGATGCAAGTGATCGGAAAAGCGGATCAAGATGACTCGCAGAGCAATCGGAAACCGATGCGAGATTCCTTACACGACTTGTTCCGACTAGTACTGGTTCGGAAACACGGATCGGACGCCGACTACGAAGCAGTTCCGGAATATGCCCTCAGAGTTCTCGCCGATCCGACATACCCTCTGCATCCGATGTCGCCTCGGCCGATGTCGGAACCCGAGAAATCCAGTGAGAAGTCACCATTATCGGAGGGCGGAAGCAGTGAAGATGTCATATCCGATACCGTTGTCGGCTCGAAAGCCGTTCAGTTGCACGAAGACGCAGCCACGTACAAGCGAAATCCGCCATCGATCACAGACGAGATAGGAAAATCGGACAGAAGTCGGAGGTCGCTTCGTGACATCCTTCTCGCGCTGATACGACTCATCATGGATCGAAAAGCCAATTCGGACGTCGACTACGACGCGGTTCCGATTTATGCCAAGCAGGTGCTTTCCGATCCGACACATCCATTGCATCGGAGGTGGCCCCCAAGCTGGTCGGAAGCTGAAGAAAACGATCGGAAGGTGAATGGAACGGACGGTAGACGAGTTGTCGTCGCATCTGATATTGAACTGGAAGTCAGGCCGGAACTCGAAATCACAACGGACAGCGTTAATCCGAAAATCCGACCTGCCTTCGGTCGTTTCGCCGAATCGGACGTCGAACCGGACGATGAGCTCACAGTGGAACCAGAATACGCGAATCCGATTGCTGAAGCAGCTGCTGAGGACGATGACAATGACGACGGCGAGTTCGTCACAGGCGCTGACTACGCCGCCGGGGACGACCCGTTCTGCGAGCACTGGAACTACTTCCACTGGAATGGACAGGAGCGACCGGTGGTCGTGGAAGTAAGCAAACGGAATGTTGCCTCTCTCTGGGGACCGCCGATTTGTGTTTTTTTGGACAAAATTCCAGCTTAAACAAAAATACAAAAAAATTCAGATTTTACCTTATCATATTTTATTTTATTTTTGTCCAAAGTCGAAAATTTTAGCTTGACGAATTTTTGGTTCGTTGTTTAAAAAATATCATTACTACACCATACTACGTTTCAGGCACTTTAATTTTTTAATGTTTCAGTTTGTTGTGCATTAAAGTAACGATTTCCTAAATGAAATATTATATTAGAACAATGAAAAAAATTAAACTTTTAGAAGGTAACCGAATTTTACTGACATTCCATGTTTAAACTGGGTAAAATTAATCTATAGGTGCTCTGCAAATCTTAAAGTTCCCCTCTTCTTTGAGGATGCCCCCCTGCCTCCAAAGGAAGGGAACATTCCGCATGCTCACCCTTTCCCTTCCGCAGAACGGCTTCGACGAGAAGCCGAAGACCTTCTGGAACAACGACTGGTGGAACCACGCGAAGCACAACGCCGGCACGCCGTGGCACGACCTCATGGGCATGATGGAGTACTCCGCTACGTACGGCTACGACGAGCTCCAGACCGGCGACTGGAACACGCCTGATTGGAACGCAGCGGAGCAGGCGGCTGCGATCCTCGGAATGGAGGAGGTCCTCGAGCAAGTGGGCATCTTCGGCGGAGGAAAGGAAGAGGAAGAAGAGGCGGTTCAGCGTGGAGCGTTCAGGGACATGGATTTGTTCGAAGGCGGTGGCTTTTTCGACTAGCATTCATGCGGATTCTATCGGTCTTCACTGCCTCAGGCTTAAACATTTTTGCTTAATTTTTTATTTGGTTTTTATATTATTTTTGCCCTTTCACTTGCCTTAGAGCTTTTGAGAGTTGGCATTATTTTAGTGTTTTAAATGCTTAATTTTAGCTTTACTTATAATTTTAACGAAATCTCTTAAATTCAGAACATTTATTTTATAATAACCGTACGTTACGCTATTTTTAATTTAGTCCCGCTCACTTATATTAGCTCACGCTTAGGTTGCTTTCGTCTAAGGCTACAGAGCGAGCTAAGTTTTGTGCGTCCTAACACAAAATGGTCTTCGTTCATGCGCTAAAAGTAGACCGCCTAACGCCTAGCAGGCTAACACGTTTTAGTTCTCTCACATCTTTTCCGCAAATTGATTTTGTACATGGTTTTCCTCCGTGTCTGACCTCAAAGCATTGTCAGAGTTTTACTTGTACTGTTTGTCCGTCTCTTTTCAATGGTTGTTGTGGTGAATAAAACAACATGTAGGTGAGGGAAGTCGCTAGCAAACACTGATCTTACCAACACAAAATAAAAAGATACCGCAGCGTAGCGGAGTATTCATAGCTATCCTTACATCGGGGAACTGATACAGGGCTCAGAAAAAGGTGTTTCTCAAACATACATTCCCTCGAATTAAGCAAGAAGGCATTCGGTAACCAGAAAAAAACACGCCCAAATTCAGTTGCCTAAAGCCGTTATCAGAAGTGTGTGCAGGCCGCCCCAGTTTTTCGCCAAACAGAAAGTAAACCTGTAAACAGTCACGATTCCGCGCCTTGGCAGACAAGTACTTGCATGTGAGGCCTGTGTCGTCGATTATCCAAGGGTCAGCTGATTAGAATTCTCCCTGAAGCTCAAGCCGCGTGTCTCCGGACCCGATCACATGCTCGCATGCCCTTAACGGGCCTGTTGGTTAACCTGTGCATAGCCTAAGCGACAACACTACACTACAAAGACACCTACGCACAGACTACCTTTGGCCATGCAGACGCTCTTGAAGATATGCATGATTCTTCTGTCAATCGTCTTTTTGTCCGAGAACCTTGTCGGTCACTGTCACGTCCGATACCGTAATCGTTTCTCTCGTGTGCACCCGTCTCTCTCCTCCCTTCTCTTGCCAGACGCCCCTAACCTACCCAACTGCTTCCACGTCTAACTTGTCGCTTTAGCCCGACGAGAACGGCCACGGGGAGCTCCTCAACCGGACGACGACGCCGAAGCTGGTCGGATCGTCGATCATCCCGCCGCTGAAGAAGCGCCGGAAGCGAACGAACCTTGACAACGCGCAGCGAGCCGCACTGACCCTCTATTTCGACGAGAACTGCCGGCCGGACCACAACAAGATGGTCGAGATCGCGGAGGCGCTGGACCTCGATCCCGACGTAAGCGCTAGGGAAGGGACTCGAAGCTCAGAAGGAGGGGGGCTCCAAGGAGGAAGGGCTCAAGGAGTGAACCGAGGCGGGTCAAGTCCCGATTCTTGTCATTCTACTGAGCAATTCCAGCAAAATTAAGTAAACCCCAAGTCGCTAGGTCGTTTTGGGGTTGTTTGTAGGGAAGCCCTTTTTAGTTTTTTTTAATGCTAGGAAATAGATGGACAATTGTCCACTGGTACTCTACTAGCTACCTCCTTTGATGTGTTTCATTGTGAGGGACCAGCGGATACAAGTGTACCAAGCTAAAAACCGTCAGTTGAGAATTGAACTCGCCTTAAACAGTTTGATACGCTTGAGTCCGTTCGTACAACACCGAATCCTTTCCGTTTAGGTTGTCCGCGTGTGGTTCTGCAACCGCCGGCAGAAGCTTCGGAAGAACGCCGACTCCTCCGACCCGGACGGCGTCGAGATGGACAACATCAACGTCTCGCCCGCCGGCATGGACGCCTTCATCGACTCCGCGGAGCCGACGTAGAGCTCCTCCAGAACGGACTTATTCGCTTGTTCCTATTACATTTTGCATAATACCCTCATTTACTTTCTCTTAATGGCCTCGGATGGAGCTCTGGAGTGGCACAACCTTGGAGGTCGTGCGATGCGATTCGTGCCGTTCTACCGTGCCGTACTGAGTGGCACAGATAACGTTCCTTCTATCGTTCCGTAAGGGGGTGTTTGGGACAAAAATGTGCCAATTCTCGTTCGCTCGATGCGTACTGTTCTTGCTGCGCTTAAAGGTACAGTAAGCACGGACCTGTCGGTACGGCACGGAACGAACAGAACGTTGCGTCCCACCTGCTCCATCCTGTGCCAGAATATCCCGCCTGTACTTTGGTCCAGTCTGATTTGCGCACATTATTTGTCTCTTTGCCTCAATCCCTCAAAAGTGTCCTTGCATTGCGGTCCCTCGAATCCAAGTGCTTTCCTGTTCATATTTACGTTGTTGTCTGTACCTTTGTACTTTCGTTCCTCGTTTCATTGCTCTTTCTCGGTTTCCATCCTGAGCATTTCGCACGTTGCATTCATTCATTTCATCCAGCCCGGATTTTACTGCATTCAGAAGTGCCTATGCATTTTGTTCCGAGTTCAATCGTCCAAAGCGCGTTCACTCCCGTTGTATGCACCCTCAAGTCTGCCAAGCGTCTCCCGGTTCACCCTGCTATCAATCAACTTGCGTTTACTCGCGGATGTGCTGACGTGATTTCCAGCAAGTCCTTTGACGGAAATCCCGGGTGGTGTTCTTTGGAAGCTTGCCCAGATAGGCGGAAGTTACGTGTTTTAGCACGCGAAAATCGAATGTGGGTATTCCGGGACTGAAAATCTATCCGGAAGGGTAAAACTTCTCTTAATCGGGCTTAATTAATCCTCGAGTTTATTTCATTTTAAAGAATATCAAAGAACTTTTAAGGCGAAAAATGTGCATTTGTTTGCTCCAGAAGAGCCCAAATCCCGTCAGTCATCCCGAGCGCACCCCACTCTCTTCTCAGTCATCCGAGCCCGTGTGAGAGCGTCAGTCGCCTTTCTTTCTCCATCCCGCGTGCTTCATTATTGTACCAGATCCGATGCCACAGTCCTATTGCGAAAAGAGCGAAATACAATTTTATTTGATTAAAACGCATTGTGAAAGGGCCGGCGAAGTTTTAGCGAGCGTCATAGGAAAGCTGTGGACACACATTATAAGCAGCACAATAGTCGTAAGCCGCTTAGACCTCCTTGAACTCCTTCTCACGGCCTTCTTTCGGGTAGGCGATCTAAAAATGAAGAAGTCCGTGTGCCGGAACAAATCACAAAACAACGACTTCTTCCAGTAACGAGCTTAGGCAATCACTGTCAAGAATTAAGACAAGCGTGTTCCTCTAGGAAACTATGCTTCGACAAGCCGGGGTTTTTGTGCATCTGTACGCCGACAAAAAAGACTACCACCGAAGGCATGCCGTCAAGCAGGCTTACCTCCAGGTTGAGCGTCCCGACGTCAAACGTCCGCTTCGGAGTGCGCCCCAGGGTCACAAACTCCCGCGGAACGGCGACTTGGAAGCGGCGGAAGCCCTTCTAAATCGCAGCTTGAGTTTCCTTCGTTCGTATTCCGTGCCGTTTTCCTTTTTTTCGGAACGGACGGAAAGGCAAGGTAGGGGGAGGGGGCAAGCGGGCCGTATCCCATTCCATACTAGTACGGGAAAAACGGAACGG
This sequence comes from Aphelenchus avenae, assembly GCA_020875895.1. Taxonomy (NCBI): domain Eukaryota; kingdom Metazoa; phylum Nematoda; class Chromadorea; order Rhabditida; family Aphelenchidae; genus Aphelenchus; species Aphelenchus avenae. The sequence continues at coordinate 28,449 of JNEY01000461.1, forward strand.
CACGAAATACGACGCCGTTCCGTGCAGCTTTAGTGTATGACGTCACGGAAAACGACCGTTTTTTGCAGTTCTGTTTGCCGTGCGTTTTCGTTTCGTGCTCTAAGGTACGGACCTCGGATTGAGGGGTCATTATTGAACGGGGTTCGGTACAGGGACATGTTTGCCCGCCAAGTCTCGGTGTAGTTACGACATTGTTACAGCATCACAAAACTGTGAAAGGCACACGGAAAACAGTCCATTTTTGACTATTAAGGAGTGAGCTTCCAAAGAGTACTTCGAAGGACATAGTTTCCTTACAACCATCTCCGATCCTAAAGGAGTGGTTACCTTCTTCTCGTCCTCATCGCACTTGTGGTAGAACTTCACCACCGGAAGCAGCTCGGTTTCGTTGATGGCGCGGCCATTAGTGTCGCCGGTGACCTCGAACATTCCCGACGGGCCGGAGGTGCGCGTGTCGAGCGCTTGCTTCGGGTCTAAAAGCATGCGTTTCCGGCGCTCGAGTGGTTTTTATACGTTAGATAGGCAGGTAAGCAAGTCAGGTAGGTATGTAACTACGGCAATGAATCTAGGCATGCTTCCAAGGGTTAGATCTTCCTAGAAGGACATCAGGTGCTTGCCTACCATTCGAGTCTACTCTGAATAGACGAACTTTTACGTCCGCCGCGGGTTTGGTTCCGCATCTAAGCGTGCCCATGACGGCCACGGCCTTGGGCACGACATGCTCTCTTAGAGAGGGTAGGCCGATTTCATCCGCATTTAGACAGATCAGCAAGCAGAGAATTAGCGTCAGAGCAGCGAATGTTTTCACGTGTCGGGTCATTTTCTGCGTAGAAAAAGTCAACCAAGAACTGTTGTTTCGTAAAGAAAGCGCAGGGATGTGTGCATGGATCTAAGGTCTTATCAGTCTTTTCACGACGGGAATCATTAACTGGCTGAACTCAACGCTAAGAAGCGAGGAAAGGAGTAAACAACTCTGCGAGCTCCGTGCATCGCCTTGCGGAAGCTTTCCGTTCTAATGCTGCAAATTTTTCCCATTCCGTTCTGGAATGGCCATTCTACTCCTGCCGTTCCGTTCTGCGCAACCTTGTGTCTGTAGCGAAATTGCTTGCCTTGTCACCACTTGTATACTGATCGATCAAAATCGGTTTTGTGCTTGTGAGCAAAGGACCTACTGTTGCTGGAAAGAGGCATGCATGCAGTGGCTCATGGAACAACTCGACACGGCAGTACAGGACGACACCAACTAAAGATCGTGACCCGTACCGTACCGAATTGCCGTACTATCGGTACGACAGTACGCCGGTTTACTTGTATTTTATGACGAGTACGGGCCGTATTGGAGCCGTACCGTACCGTACTGGCCGTAATACGATGCGGTAGTGCGGTACGGCTATAGGTTCCGGATGTTTAAAACAACGCTAATGCCGACGTGTTGTGGACGCTACACGGACGGACAAGCCTAGCGGGCATGTAACGACGGCACTAATTCGGGGAAAAATCCCAGGGGCTAGATGTTCCTTGACTGTAAGCAGACTCTGCTTACCATTCGATTCGATTCTGAACAGTCGAACTTTTACATTCTCCGCCGGTCGGCTTCCGCACTTAAGCGTGCCCTTGACGGCCACTGACTTTGGCATCGTGCGTATAGATGGTAACGCCATTTCGTCGGCATTGAGACGGACCAGCACGCAGAGAATCAGCGTTAGGCAAGCGAATACTTTTAAGTGACGGGTCATTTCCTGCATAGGCCAGCGACGTAAAAACTGCAGAGAACGGCTGTTTTGTAGAGGGAACGGAGGAGTTTTTTTGGACTGAGAGCCTTATCAGTCATTTCACGATTAGAGACGTTTAACTTACTGCACGCAGCGTTACTCTGCGACGAAAACAGTAAACAGCTTGGCGAGCTTCGTCCCTCACCCACACGACACTTCAGTTCGCAGTGCTCATCGTCCCCAGAACATACTTCCTCTTCGAGTTCTCCAATTTCGTGGCTCTTGTTTGGGGTAATGCCTCCCCATATTCATAGAGGCTCGCTATTCTAACACTATGCGTACAGAAAAGTAGACTCAACCTTTGTAGAAAGATTTGGCCAAGTACGTAGGTATACGGAACGAGGCTGTACAGGCAGGCAAAAGAGCCGTGTTCCGTACTATACTGGTCCGGCCGGTGCTGAGTACGGCCAGTGCCGACCTCCAAAGTGCCGAACACGGAACCATAGAATACGGCACAGTACATGCGGCGATACGGCTCGCAGAAGTCTAGCATATCTCAGTACCACTTCTCGAAGAAGGACACTCAGGAGTCAGTAGACGCACTCTTTCCTCGCTAAGACTCAAATGCGGTAGCGAACTTCGCAGGGAAGAGGAAATGGTGTGTAATATGCACCGTGCACTAACCGAACTTACCATCAGACTGCACGCGGAAGAGGCGCACCTTCACGTTCTCCGCCGGCTTCGTGCCGCACTTTAGCGTGCCCTTGACGGCGATGGATCGAAGCGCGACGTGGGTGACTTGCGCGAGGCATACGCTCACCAAAAGGGCCGCAATTAGAAGACGAATTACGGAGTTCTTCATAGCAGACATTGCGGCGAATAAAGCTCGCTGTTAGCACACTGCCGCTGGTGGATGTTCGTGCAGTGAGTGGACTGATTAATCGTTTAACGATCACGGCCGCCGATGACGGGACGCTTCAATCAATCGGCGGGGCGCCGCCGTTTCGACTCGCTTATCACCCGACCAAGGGCCATAAAACCGCAAACTTAGCGGCAGAAAGAGAACTTCGATGGCCGGGAATAGACACGTTTAATGGGGTGCTTCGCAGACGCAGCGACGTCTGCTGGATGTAAACATGCAAAAAGAGGAGTGCACGACTCTACTTAGTATTCCGTCATTTATTTGTGCGGAATCTGTCATTGAGTCCAAGCACATTGCTGACCTATGCACGCTAAGGTCACGTGTGACCCTACCCCTATGAGCAGTTTGCTGATCCGTCTTCTCCCATTTGCGATTCCCATACCTTCCACATTCCGCTCTAGGTAAAATCAATAACCATCCAGTAACCAAGGCAGGAACAAGTGAAGAGAAGCAATTACAGCAAACTGTTCCAGAACGGAAAGGGTACACTCTTTGAGGAGGGACTCCATTCGATGCGCGTTTATAACTGTGTTTATAGTTAAAGACGCAGTTCGTTTCCCGTTTCTTCGAGTATACCGCCGTCCACTTTCGGCCTTTCGTGCTGCCGTAGTTCCAAATTTGGCCGTCGTAGCTCGACCGAAGGTACGTCGCAAGTGCGCTAATGGTCTGGGCGTTGTCGAAGTACAGGTCTAACCTGAGTCGGTGGTGATACGTGGCTGTCTCTGCCCGCTAAAAGTCTAAGTCTGTGAATGTCATATGTAGCCGCATCTGGGTTTGTAGGCTAGTCGACCTACCTCGATCCACCGCTGGAGAAGTGTCACTAAGGCTTGCCATAGGGCCACAAACGTCGTTCACAAGCCGGACAGTTTCCGCTGCAAGGACCGAAGCAGTACTGCAGCAGTGACTCTTCGTCCACGAGAAAACCTGTCGGGATTTCCAACACCAGCTCACATATCGACAGGGACACATGTAGCTTGTGGGCAATGCGAAAGAGGCAATTCTGGAGATTTGTGGAGCGGTTTTTCAGTGCAAAGCTAATTTTCTTCAACGATCCGAAGAAGCCTAGTGCAAGGAGAAGGTGTTCCTGCGGCACGTCCGCGGGAAGACCATTGACACCCAGAGAAAGCGTATTGACAAAGACGTGGCGGCCATAGCGAGTGACCTCGTCAAGATTTTCGGTCGTGAACGGGATCGCACTGCGTATGTGAAAAGTTCCAACTATCGAATTGCTGCACGCTCGCAGCAATCCGACACCCTCGGACCTCGCAGAGGCGCGGGAAGGCAGCGTCAGGGGAACGTTTTTCTCGGCACCGGGCGTGATAAGGACGACGGCGTACTTCTTGGATGTGCCGCAGCGTCCTAGGAAAGCCGACAAAATTGTCCGAAGACAAACGGAGTTCATTCGCTCGAGAACGACAGCATTGAAGCGAACGGCGACTAGCTGGACCACGTTCAGATCATATCGGCTGAGCAAGGCGAAGATGTCGACGAGCGGATCACTGCCGATCATCGCACCGAACCTCTAAAGCGTACAGGTCTATTACCCTACATAAATGTCTGTGTTGGATAGCAGAATAGCAGGCATTTAACTTCATGACTGCGCACTAGTCAAACTTTTCTTGTTCCTAACTTTCTAACCAGCCACACCTGGACCTTGCGGATAGGGAGTGTGACCCCGCACCAGCCTATAACTTTCTTGACAAGCCGCTTGAGGCAAACATAAAATTGTCATAGGGGTTTACCTATAGGGCAAAATAGAGAAATAAGTAGAGCGGCAGGTGAAAGCAACATGCGTCATTGCGTACTTCTGGATTCCGTAGATGTAATAACCCTCCGTTGGTCCTCGCAAGCTCGAATCCGAGGAGGACCAAAGTCGTGTGAAATTAATCTAGCCGTTTGGCACTTTGACAAATCAGGCACGGTTTTGATGGGCTTCCCTCCTTTTCAACGACGCTTCTGCTGTACCTGAATTAAGCTCTTTTTAAAGCAAAATTCAAAAAATGCAGGTATGTGCTTTTCTCACTACTAGACGCTTCCAGAGACAAGCTTTACAGTTCCATTGTCTTAATAACCTACCCCTATTTTAGGCTACGACATAGTATGGTCTAGTTTGTTAAGGTGCAGCTTTGATGAAGACGTGCACAATCCGAGCCGCATAATAACGTTCTCTTCCATAGTCCCGCTGTGATCCAGTGAACCGGAATGCCCATTGTGCACGGTGCTCTTTCCGTGCCGTCAAAACAATGGCTTTGGTCCCGGTCATACATGCATGCGCATATCTTCCATTCACGCGTAGAGGTAATGCCAGTATTCACAAGTACGTACTGAAAATCGCCTTTGCTCCTCCTCTTGTCAGCGACTGACGTTGGTCCGCGAAGTTCTCATGACGAAACAGGGAAGGCTCGCTTGGCAATGACCATCACATAACCCAACTAACCCTATGCTTGTGAGTCCATTTCAGTGTGAAAATTTAACGAGCTGCGTAGCCACCTTCCATGGTCCTGGCAGGAATCCAGATTTTGACCGCGGGTGGTGCTCGTTTTGTGTCAGTGCTTGCTCGATACCAGCGTTACACGCAGCTTTTCTGCATAACGGCAGCTAAGCAAACTTGTGTTCGTTGGAACCGGCCAGTTCTATGACTATACCCAGACGAGGCACTTTCTGTTACTTAACCCGGTGCTAACCATGCGAACCACGCAGACTAGCAACGCGAAACCTTTTGTCTGCCGACAAGTCATTCACCGTCGGATGCGGTTGAGGCCGGGATTAGCAAGTGCGCGTCTGTTTTGGCGTTGTGTATCACTCATCCGTCATTAGCGCTTCTTCACTTAATTGCTTTACTCATCTCTAGTAGTTATATTATGTTCTAAATTTGACACGTTTATTGCGTCTGCGTGGTCTAATTTTCTACCCTAGCCACGTGAAAAACTGAATCTTGTGGTGGAAGTCACGACTAATCATGGACACTCTCAAATCTCTCTACATGTAATTCTACTTCTGTAAGACCTACCCAGTATCGAGTGAAATTTGCTTCATTGTACGCCGAAGCGTCCTTTATACGTTGTCAGCTAGGTATCTCATACCGCACTGCGTGCACACTCATGCCCTTTGTAAACCACAATGATTATTTGTGCATCATTAAAACCAGGACAATCCGTTTTTGGAAAAGCAGGATTTGCGATGTGGAGTTCAGAGAAACCAGCTTATTTAGCTGCTATTCTGTCCTAATGCTTGCTAAAAGTGTTCTTTGGTGTCTTTTTGCAGATCCGTTGTAACTTCTCACGTACGGTTTTCGGTTCTACATTATACGTTCTACAAATCATATTCTACAAACAATGCTATCCTGTCCTTTCATAACGGGTGCTGGAAATCAAGCGGGGTATGGCGCCGCATGCTTCCTGCGACATTGATTTTATAGTAAGGTTCAGCTAGGAGATCATAGGCCATGCTCTGGCGTGATACATTATGTGCTTTCCTAAAATTAATATCCGACTAAATCCCACGTTTAGACCTCACATGACTTGACAGCTCGCCCATCGACCTGGGTGCCTCATTGCCCGACATTTCCAAGGCGTCGGAAGTGCGTTCTCGAACGCCGCTTCGTCGTCGCTCCAGCGACGGAATGCAACTGCCGCAAACCGCTGCGTCACCGACTTCATTGCTGCTGGCAAACGGGAGGAAATGGCGGTTGTCACGGACGGCACAGAACTGGATTCGGATCGTACTGGTGCTGTCTGTGGTAATCTACGTCGTAAGGGTAAGTTTAGGAGCGTTTCGTGGAAGTTCTGCTCAGAAATGGCCCCTTACCTTGGGCAGTCTGTCTGTACGTATGACCTCAAGCTAGGGCAATAACGGCTCGAGAGCACTCCATGGCCCTAAATTACGGCTCAGCCAGCGGACCGGGAGGTACGCCGTTCCCTAGTGCTATAGGGTACGGAGTATGCCAGGGCTAGGCTAAGTACGGGGCCGTATTTCGTATTCATTAGGGAGTGCATTACTGCACGAATTCTTCACCGAAAATGCGATAGTTTGGCACGGCACCGTGTTACGGACCTGCACGGCACAGAGTTCGCCAAATGTGCCTTAAAGCGCTGGTTTGAACGAACGCCAGCATGGGTCTCAGTATGGCGCAAAAGACATTTACGACGAAGTTATTGTTTCACGTTCCGGTTCCTTTCGGTTTTTCTTTTCGAATACGAACCTCTTACAATATTTCCAAGTTAGAATCCGCGTACGACCGTTATGACACTTAACGACATCGTCGTTTAGCTCTACTTCTACTACTCCCCGCCGAACATTGTCATCGACGAGAGCTACGTGCAGCACATCGACGAGGACGCGGCCAACAACGTCCTGCTGGAGAAAGTCTGCTCTCCGACCACGACGATCTGCTACTCCGTCGTGGACGTCATCGACCAGCAAGAGTTAGTGCTCCGAAAGAGCATACGGCTCCTGACGCTCAGATTTAGGTTGACAGCGAAACGAGCGGTCTACCTGCACGGCTTCGAGCACGAGTACGACACGCTGGTGCGGCTCATACCGCCGAAAGGTACCCATCTGTCGTCCATAATGTCTTGTGAAACTGAAAGTGAAGCCATCACACTGTCTTGTTGTGCCACTGTGCCGTTCCACGCGCACCTCCCTTCTAGGCAAGACCGTAATGGACTCGGACACTCGAATGTGGGCCGTCAACCACTCGGCCATCGAGTCGCAGTACATCGCAGCGATGATCGTAGCGCCTCTGATGACCTCGTCGATCCCCCTTGCTGCAGGCACCAGAGACGCGACGACGGACATGGTGGTCGTCGGGCTCGGCGGCGGCAGCCTCGACATGTTCTACCACCATCATCGGCCGGAGGTGAGGGCATACCTAAAGACCCGCAAAGCGGGTGCGCTGAGCTCGTAGACAGGCCAGGAAAAGACAGAGTGCGCTGCTTTTGTTCTGCTAATGCGAACCCCGGCATTTTTTTTATGCAGAACATGTACTTTTGATGCAGTGAAACGAACGGTTCAGATCAACATCACCGTCTACGAAATGGACCCGCTGATCCGGTTGCTCGCGCACAAGTGGTTCGGCGTCGTGGACGATGCTACAAGACGGACAGTCGTCCAGGACGGCGTGCACGCGATCCACGAAGCCGTCGTGAAGAGTACGCGTCGTTTGTCGAGACCTCCGTCTACGTACACTGTGTTTAGAGCAGTTCTTCGACGCGATATTCATCGACGCATGCGACACCACCCACGAGATCCCGTGCCCTGCGCCAGCGTTCGTCACGCCAGCGACTCTCAGGGCGATAAAGTCGGTTCTGAAGCCCATGGGTAAGCGTTGAGCGTCTAAGAATGTCACGTAAGCCAGGCGATGCTTTCAGGAACAGTCGTGTTCAACGTGTTACCGCTGGAGCACGAGGAGGAGAACGTCCAGATGGTAAGTTTCAAAAAAGACCCTTCGTCAGTAAAAGGTCCCTGAACTTTACTTTGCCTTAATTCGTACCGATGTGAAATGCCTACTAGTTCAGTAGGCAGTACTAGCGGGACCGTGCTCCGTACGGTTCCGGTACATAGTTCTGGGCGAGGTACGACAGGTTCTCTACCGAATAGGCCCTAGTACCTCCTTGAGCATGGTCCATAACTACCTAATGATTGTGTTTTGCGATACGGTGCTACGTCTTGGCTGTAATGGTGATAGGGTATTGTCTACGCGTGATCCTACAATCCTCAGAATTTCACAGATCACGTTAGTCTAGCAGGATGCATGTATCAGGCACAGCTAAACCTCGGCATTCAGATGCGCCACCGGCTGATGCTCGAGTTCCCGACCTGCCTCACCTTCCGGATGCCGATGGAGCTGAACGCGGTGTTCGCCTGCACGCCGTACCACATCGAGCCGTCGAATGTCGCCGCCACTAAGCGCATCATGAAGGACCGACTCGTCGAGATCAAGCAGACCTTTGGCTTTCAGCACGTGCTCAAGGACGTCGAGTCGATGCTCAACGCTTAGAAGGGTTCTTCCGTGTACCGGAAATAGCGTGCCTCTCCACTAGTGTCCTTTCCGTGTGTATTGGTCGTCAGACCAGTGGCACGGCCTCCTCCTAGCCTCCACCAGGAGTGGGCAGGCCCTGATTTTAGTCTTAGTCATGATAAAGTGCCCAGCCCTAGCCTCCACTTCCCTGAGCAGACATCAAAATACAGGACTAGGGAATGGCTAAAGCATAATTTAGCTTCGCCTGCGGCGGCTTAAAAGTTTCCGTTTACCCTGCGGAATTGCCCGCTCTGCACCTGGACAGTCAGATTCCGGACGGCACAACAAACTTTTGCCTAAACAGGCACCCACCTTTGTCCGAAAATTCGCATTCTGCACCTGGTACTGGAGGTTCTTCGCGCAGTCGCAAGATTCTGGGATCGAACTGTTCTGCTTGCCTAGGTACCTGATGACATGCGTTACGGTCTTGGCCCTGTGTGTAAGCCGCCGTAAGATACCCTTCTGCGCATGGTGTGCCCGGGGGATAACAGGGAAAGAACCGATTTTTGCACTTGTCCGTAGCGCTGGCTGGACCACATGACCACGACCATTGCTTTAGTGGAACTACACTGACCACTAGCCGTCATCTCCCCCATTGTACGGTTTGTCATTTCTCCTTTCCGCATGTCTTCCTCTCCTGTTTAGCTATATTTACGAATTGAGTGCTCTTCCCATCCACCAAGGTGCCTCATTACTCCAGTCATTAGGGTGAATCGCAAAGGACAGCCTATCGTTACGCTCACCGTTCCGTGCCTTGCGCTAGCAGCATAATTCTGTGTCTTGACGGATCTCATAACCTTGCAGCTCCTATTCAACGACGTGCATAATAGTGTAGCATTGTACGCTTTGTCAGTTAGCTGTTACAGCATAAAAAGAACGCGATGTGAAAGGGCAGAGAATGGGGACCTTGCGGAAATTTATGCACAGCAAACGCAAGAATAACGGGTCTAAAAAGCAGGCGGGCTAGATGTAGGAACGGCCCAGAGACCGCCTTATTTGGAACAAGACTGGGACGAGCTACCGCAAGTTGCCGTTCTCGGTACGCTCCCGATGGCCCGAGTTCTTTCCTTTCCTATACCAGGGCAACAAAAATTTCTGGTCTTGCGCCGTCACTTCTATGTTCTTTAGTAATAACCAAAAGCGCGAGTGTCGCGGTAACGGAACAAGAAGGCATGCGCGCAGTGACTGCCTACTCTTTGGGTCGACCCGTTTTGCTGTTGGAGACGGTCTGTTAAAAAACGAAAAAGGCGCTAAGAATGAGTAGGACGGTGTTTTTATACCCGTATCAGCGCCGTTCTCAAACCAACCGATTTGCTTCCAGTCTTAGTAAGCACACGTTTAACTCATGCGAGGTCTGAGCGTCCCCGGGTGTCGCAACTAGCGAGCATTATAGCACACTATACCCCGCATGTAAGTAAGTAAGCGAGACCAAAAGTCACAAAAGGACATGTTATTGTCGCCAGGATGTTATTGAGTGATCCGGCCGTGTTCCGTCTGGCCTAATTAGCTCCTCTTGCCGAGCCCTCCTAAGGCCCGTCTGCCTCGAAAGAGATGTTTTGGTTCCAATGCTCACTGTCTAGATAACATCCAGAAGCAGCACACGCATATATTTTGTCAGCTCTATTTGCACGGCACAATACAGTTATTTGAATAACTCACAGCTTCATCGGGCAGCTAGTGCCAGAGCGACAACTAGGCGGTCAAGCAGGTCAGTCAGTCATACACACGTATACGTCGTCATAAGCGGTTTACTTCGGTTCAACGATGGACGCGGATTGTTCAACTGCAGCATTATCAATAATACGTTGCCTTGCGAAGTGGATCTTCTATAAGGGCAACAATTTTTCACGTTGGCTTGGGAAGCGAATCCTCCACAAGCGCAGCACCGGGCTTTAAGAAAATCAACGACGAAAAAACGGTTGACTGTCCCTGCCGATCCTGCACTAGGGACGGCACAAACTACCCCACGAGAATCGGAAATGTCGCACTTGAAACCATAACTTTATTGACATCGGGGTTAAATGGAAAGAAAACATCAGTACAGCCCACGGGTTTACTATACGTTTAGCCGTTAGAAGAGAAAGTGCTTATTTGCGCTCCACGAGTAACAAAAGGCCCATACCGTGACATCTACGCGCAGTCGTGGGATCGAGCCACGGGTTCGCGTCGCGGATCTCGGCATATTCAGCAGGGCTGAGGTCGCCTTCCTGACGGAGGATATGACGAATGTCAGTGGGGCTCTTGTCTTTGATGAGGGCCGCGATTGCCTGGCACCCATACTCGTAGAGGTAGTTGATGTCCAAGTAGGAGGCTGCCATGACGAGTTCGAGCAGCTCCTGCACTGGTACGCCGAAGAATGTACGCTCATACTTAGTGACGCGGAACCACTGGCATTCTTGAGTGAGCGGGTCCCTCCTGACGAACGGGCATAGCTGGCCTGAAGAAACAAGCACGTACTGCTTATTGGGGCTTTGAGCATGTGCAAAGCCGTTTAACTAGGGATCACCGGTACCGTCAGACTGCTTTGTGGCTTTACGGCACATACAGAACATAACTGGCTTTGATTGCTCTACAAGCGTTCTAACGAGTGCAATGCTTTGTCCGCATACCTTTGTGTCCTTTGCACCATCCGATAACCTTTCGAAACATGCGAGAACTGATGGTCGGAACGCGGAATATGCCGGGAAAATTGTCGTGTTCTCCGAGGCCCAGGGCTCGGCACATCTTGTCGAAGGTGCGCGAGAAGCGTAGCACGTCGGCCTCCACGTGAATTTGTTTCATGTCCGACGTTTCGCAGATGACCTGGCGAGGGCCAGCCGTATTATTAACTGAGAGAGAGCTCATCGTTTCCTCTGCTTCGTTGATAAAGGTAGTTCTGAATGGAAAACTAACGTTTGCATCTGCGAGGGGCATTGACCACCGCGTTCACGAGGTTTGCAAAACCCGTTGCAAGTGCCGAAAATGTTATCTACGCCAGGAGAGTTCAAGGCAAACCTAGTGTGCGCTAGGGCTGGTCTGCAAGGGACACGGAAACGAATTCATTACACGAGAAGGCCGGAACGGACCGGGATCGGAAAATGCCAGCGCCTGAGCGCCTCACGGGCGGCGGACATTGAATGCCCTCTAAGCAAGGAGGATGGAATGTGTGTTCATACTTCACGGATTCCTTGCGATGAGTCATTCGGACTTGGCATCAAACGTCAAGCGGAAATGGTAAACATGCATTCCAGACAACTTCAAGAGGAGAGTGTGACCGGTAGCAAACTCATAATGAGTAATTCTGAGCGACGACCCGGCTTTGAGCTGGCAGAAAATGTCAGTAGGAGTAGTTCCGACGACTGCCAAGGCGTTAGCAGCCGCCCCGAGACACCAGAGGACGACAACAACTGCCTAGGAGATGGCCCAGCGGGATCGACAGTCACTACGAACGACTCAGTACGCTACGACGACCATAGGACACCGACGTTGAGCAAGCGCGATTCAGTGGAACACTTTCGCAAACGTGAATGCAAAGCGGTTGTCGAAGATAGCAAAAAACCCAAGTCATTAACTGAAGATTTGTGATATACTCTATTTACAGAGGACAATATCTGTAATTTTTTCGAGCAAGCCAAATAACCGGAATGGAGCTGCCGTCAACTCTCAGACAGTATATGCGAGGTAGGGATGCGCAGTCGTACAAACACACTTCTTACGTAAGAATAAACACAACCGTGTGGGCGAAGCGACACTTATGCTTCAAATTTAAAGGCCATTTTAAGTCCTAGATACCGGAATTCCAAGAATTTATTCTGCTTTCTGCTCCTTAGTTTTTATGGAAATTGTGTCGAGCTCAGTCCTCCGAGAAGCCCACTTGACTCGTGCCCCAAGCCCATGAAATACGACCGAAATAAAACCCGTTGAATTCCAAACAAGTTTATCAGAATGGCACAACGTAAAGAACAAAAGCAACTTATGTTTTGGTATGATTATGCTGTGCAAAGAGATTTGCGCTCGACGAGTAAGCCACAGTCGCCATCTTCATCCTTGTGAACGTGGAGCTCCTCGTGAGTCGCCTTGTTCTCATGGTACTGCTCGTCTACGTCGACTGCTTCAAGCATGCGGATTCCAACGACGTACGGATTTGGACGCGAGGCCGCGAGGAAGACCTAAGTTTCCGATGGTTAAATGATTAGCCTTCTAGATCTAAACTGGCCAGGACTACAAGCGCTCTAATCCACTGGGAGGCGTTAAAGCTTCGACAGCTCTAAATTTCAAACAATGGACCTGTCTTCGTTTTATTTACCTTCTTTAGCGCCTCGATCAACTCGTGTGGGCCGTCGGTGATTGCATGTCCGGCGATAGTGAGCCGTCTCGGCGCGCCCCACTTCTTCCGATCCTCTCGCTCGAGCCATTCGACAATGTCGTGGACCTTGATCCAATTGATCCGGGATCCGTGGCCAGCCCACTCTGGCAAGTGACCAATGTCCAGCTCGTTGCACTCGACCATGGCCGGAAGACGCAGGAACGAGGTTGGCACCGCACCTCCCAAAGCGAAGTCTTCGAGGAGAATCCTCTTGCAGAGGAAGAGTTCACTGAATGCAAACGTGAACTTCTCCTCCGAGCTGAAGGCGTCCGGGGACGCGTAAACCGCCGCATTCTTCCAAGCCATCTTCGCAGGGAGCAACTGGTGAAGAGGCTCGTATCTGTACTTGCCATAGAAGCTAAATCACATTTTATGCAGTGCAGGCTTTGCACGGGTCGAGTGTAAAGCCTGGAACAGTGGAAAACCTTACAATAGCAGTTCTGTCGCGCAGAAGCTTAGGCGCGTGACGAGCTCGGAGTGGTCCCGACAGACAATTTCCGTGCCTTCATGAAGATGGATCGTATTGCCGCGCGACCAAAGAAGCCGATTTCGCCCTTCCTATGACCGCCCGACGAAAGACAAGCGATTTTGACCATATGCAGACGACGCAGCGGACCGTGCTCTTCGCCGAGCTTGCCGACGGTCAGAATGATGTTGCGGAACTGCGTGTTGACCAGCTGCAGTCGCTCGAGGTCTGCGCGCGAGAGCTTTTCGAAGATGGCGACGAGTACTTCCGACGGGATGTGAAGAGTGACCTTAAAGGATCGTCGAGATAAAAGATGATTTTAAGGGCAGTTTGACATCCCGACACGGGGACGGGACAATCCGGATGTGGTTTAACTTAATGGCTTTTTGTACTTTCACTACATAAGACTTCTAACCTGCGGGGACGAGTTCGTCAGTTATGGGAACTGGAAAATGCAACAGATTCATTTTACTACGGCGATGCTCACCGAAACTGTTGCCTTCCTCCACTGGGCTGAGGCCTTTGAGCCAAGCCAAGGATTCATGGCTCGAATGTTGGCGCACTCTCGCGGACTGAGGTCATCTCGCTGGCGCAGGATCCTACGAACGTCGTCAGGTTGCTTGCAGTGGATGCGGGAAGCGATCGCCTGGCATGCGTAGTGCTTGAGGCTCGGGATGTCCAGGTAGAGGGCCGCCATGACGAGTTCGAGCTGCTCCTCGACGGACACGTTGAAGAATCGACGCTCGTACTTGTTGAATTGGAACCAGATGCATTCTTGCGTGAAAGGGTCCTTCTCGACAATAAACGGATGATCTAAACGGAGGGCAATTATCATCCAAAACAGGACTCTCTGCATTATCATCTAAGAAGGCATTGGGGTACCAAAATGTCGGGCATCCGACGAAGGGGCTAACGAACAAGGGGCCCGACCTATCGACATACTCAGAAAGCAGAGCCGTCGCATACTCCCAGCTGCTTACCTTTATGTGCAGTGCACCATTGAATCACCTTCTTGAAAACGCGGGAATCGACGTTCTCCAGCGGGAAGACACCCGGAAAGGTGTCGTCCTCTTGAAGGCCCAGATCGCGGTACATCCTATCGAATGTCCCGGAGGCACGCAGAACGTCAAGGTCCACTGCGACGTGCTGCTTGTCCGACGTCTCGCAGATGACTTGTCTCGACGTGGGAGTGAGAGCGCTCTTTGAAAGGTAGGAGCCCATCGCACTGTTCTGTAAATAACATGCACCGTTCCTGCCTTACTGGTTTTTAAGATTAGTAAAATTGGACAAGCAGTTCAGTCCGACAAGCACAGAAAGAAGAAATCGAAAGTCTTGCGAAAGCAGCAAATGAGTCCCCACGAAGAAGATGCCAAGCGAACGTGCGCATCGCGGCGGGATCGGAACTCCGAATAGTACGCAAGGAGCGCATACGCCGTGCGTCTCGCGTGCGAATTGTTTGTCATCAGTGCACAAGAAGGGTGCATCCTGCTCAACAGCCTACATCCTTAAAAACGGACGCATTAAGTAGGCCTTTGTGGGAAAGTAAAACGCCATGCAGATGCTCTGGAATGAGACCGACTGAGCGACTTTCGGGTATTGGAACGGTTCTTTTTGTTTCAGCTAGAGGTGGAGTTAGCACTTCGGCGTGCAGGTTTCTTTCGAGTGGTCAGATGTCCTTCGTTGTGCCATGCCAAAGGGCACATCCCAGCTGGCGCGTCTTGACATGATGAAGCAGCCGAATCTGTGGCGGCATATGCGTTAAGACGCTTTTGCTGCCACGGAGATCTAAGGAAACGTCTCTTTGAAGCGGTCATCTGTGATTAGAAAGGGTCCGCAGAAGTCAAACTCATGCAAACAAATATAAACCCAGACTTTTAGCCAATTTTCTGACTAGAAGTACGTAGGACTGTGCGAAGCGTACGAAAGGTTTTTGGCCGTCTAATCACCGCCGGTAGCGTACATTGCCAGACAGCCGCCCTGATGGAGAGCATCAAACCGCGAGTGCAGTGATCTGCTCGTTTTCCAAACAGTAAATCGCTAGAATGTCAAACGCGTTTTACACGCGCCCCCAATGTAAGGAACTGATGCTTTGTTTATGCCTTGTGAAAACGCATAGATAAACATTATTTGCGCTCCAAGATTACGTAGTCTCGCGCGATTAAGTAAGGGTTCTTGTCAAAACAAATGTGGAACTGCTCCTTAGTCGTCTCATTCCGATGGAATCCTTCGTCGACTTCGGCTTGTGCATGCTCTTCCCAAAGCATGCGGATGCGTACGATGTACGGGTTTGGACGCGAGGCAGCCAGGAAGATCTAAATGTGTGCTTCGAGAGCTTTAGACATTCGTGTGGCGCGAATCCTGCAGTGCGCTCACTGTTCATTGCTGAACGTAACGCATCTGAATCTGCTCGAACTTTTCGGCGCTTTGCTCGCTTATATCAATCTATGCAGTTTCTATTCGTTAGGTTTACCTTCTTTAGCGCCTCGATCAATTCGTGTGGGCCCCCGTGGATTGCGTGTGCAGCGATAGTGAGCCGTCTTGGCTCATTCCACTTTTTGCGGTCCTCTCGGTCGAGCCATTCAACGATGCCTTGGACCTTGATCGAGTGCGCCGTGCGCCAGTTCCATTGCGTCAAATGGCCGGTGTCCAGCTCGTTGCAGTGGATCATTGCCGGGAGACGCAGGAACGAGGTCGGCAGGAAGCGTGCGCAGAAGGCGTCTTCAACACTAAGCTTGTTGCAGAGCAAGATATTGCTAAATGCGAAAATGAACGCTTCTGCCGAGTTGAAATTGTTCGTCCACGCTTCAACCGACGCATTCTTCCAGGCTAGCTTTGAACGGAGCAACTGGTGAAGCAGCTCGTCGCTGCACTTACCTTCGAAGCTAAATAGCGTTGCAACGCAGACTTGGGTGGCCAGAACTTCTAAAATTAAAAAAACGCAATGAAAACCTTACACCAAACGCTGAGTTGTGCAGAAGTTTAGGCGCTGAACTAGTGTCGAGTAGTCCGGACAGAGAATATGCGTGTCTTCTTGACGATGAATTCCACGACCGTCCAGTAATGCAGATCCAGTCATGCAGAAGCTCAGGCACTGAACCCGTGTCGTGCCGTCCTGACAGACAATGAGTGTGCCGAATTTTTGAACGAGGAGACTATGATCGTCCCACGGATCACACCCGATAATGACCTCGCGCAGACGACGCAGCGGACCGTGTTCTTCTCCGAGCTTGTTGACAGTGAGAATGACGTCACGGAACTGCTCGTTGACCAGCTGAAGGCGCTCGAGGTCTGAACGCGGTAGCTTCTCGAAGATGGTGACGAGCACTTCCGGCGGGAAGTGAAGAGTGTCCTAAAATATTTGTGGATAAAGCGGGTGATTTGACGCGCAATCTGACAGCCGGCATCGGAATCTTAAGTGAATGTGCACTTTTGGGAATCCGGACGTTTACCAATCTCTGCTGAACGCTGACCATGCTTACCCAGTCCTCTCCGTGCGCGTCATGAACGGCGGTCTCGGGATCAAGCCAAGGCAAGCTGGCGAAAATGTCGGCGTACTTTCTGCGGTCGAGATCAGCTCGTTGACGCAGAATGCGGCGTACTTCAGTAGGGCCCTTGCCCTTGATGAGGTCCGCGATCGACTGGCACGCATAGTGATAAAGGCCGTCGATGTCTAAGTAGGTGGCTGCCATGACAAGCTCGAGCAGCTCCCCTACGGGCATGCAGAAGAATCGACGCTCGTACTTTGTGAATGGGAACCAGACGCATTCTTGTGTGAGCGGGTCCTTCGTGACGCACGGAGACGGTTCACCTGAATCCATGCACGTACTGAACATAGCTGGGGCTAAGAGGGTTCATCAGTTGTTGCTTGAGAAACTTCCCTAGAAGCTTACTTTGCCCGCTTACCTTTGTGTCCCTTGCACCAGGCGATAACCTTTCCTAAGGCGCGTGCTCTGACAGTCGGAACGGGGAACATGCCCGGAAAGCTGCCGCGTTCTTCGAAGTCCAGGTCGCGGCACATCTTAACAAAGGTGCCCGAGAGGCGTAGCACGTCGACGTCTACGAGAACTCGTTTCTGATCCGAAGTAACGCAGACAACCTGACGAGGGCCAGCCACATTATTCGCTGCAGGAGAGCTCATCGTTTCCTCTGCTTCGTTCATAAAGAGTGCTAAAAGGAAATGACGTTTGCTAGGCGGTGAAACTTTGCCACGACGAAACAACGAGAATATAGTGTCTAACGGTCGATTTGGGAAAACAAACATTGTGCGGTCATGTATTGGACGCCTCACGGAGAGAATGCGACTGGTTACTCAGCAAAGTGAATGAATGCTTAATGCGTTCATCCTTTCCCAACGCGTTTCGATGATATCGCTCGGAGTTGATAGCCAACGTCGAACGGGAAAAATCACATTTTTCGCCAAGCACAAGAGAAGCGATGATAGCAAGCATAGAATGAGTCATTTATGGTGACGAGACAGCGCTAATCTACGAAGCCGCTCTAAAATTTCGGGGCGACAACAGCTGCGTAGGAAATGGCCCAAAACGTCCGACTCGAAAGTAAAAGGCCGTGTTAGCCCAGCAATCGTATTGGATGTTTCAGTTATGCTTAGACACCGATAGAACAGCTAGGTCGAGCAAGCGCGATTCAGCTGGAGGTTATCGGATGCAAATCGATCGTAAAGGCAGTGCTGGGATTCCAAACCCGAGACCGGCACCAGCGTTCATAAAATACGTAACGGCAACTGTGGATGGGGAGAGTTTCGGCCACCATAACCCGCTGTTACAGGAGCCGATCGACGAAATTTTCACTATATTTGTCAAATTTTCAATTCAAATTTCGTTGGTATCGCCTACGGCAGGCCTGGTTGATCTCGGCCTGTCGAAATGGAGGTGGGAATGGGCGACGACCGGGAACCGACAGCTCTGCTTCGAAGACACCATGAGAAAAAATGATTTAAAAAATAAGATCACGTCTTGAAGTGGTTAACTGAGAACTTCAGACAAAATCACGCCTAACGGATGAACTGTGAGATACGTCCGGTTTTCCGTGGACACAATATCACTTCATGAAGCAAACATTGTTACTGAAAATGTTGTTAACTCCTAGTCAGTTCTAGCTGCGGCAGTGATGTGGAACGGCGGCGAATAGCAGCCAGCTCGCTGCGGACAACCCTTGGCTTCCGTTTCCGACGCATCGGAGCTAGCCAGTTCAACGAGACATGAAAATTTTCGGGCAGCCGTTTCCTCTACGTCCCATTGCAGTCCCGACGAGGAAACGGACCCTCTGTGTGCCTTTGACCTTACGCACTGCAGGACTTAGCACATTCGTTAACCGTTGGCGACGGTGCCTGCGCAAGGCGCAGTCGAACCGGTAGTAGATAGTGGTCTTGACCGCAGAGAACATTGTAGTCGTCCACTCAAAGCCATAGTGACTGGAACCGCCGGTTGGCAAGCCATGACTATCGGAGAGAGGTTGTACCGTTTTCCAGTCATTCTAGCGTTGCTGTTGCCCTATTGCATTAATAATAGGGCAGTGCGCTGCACTTTTCTCTAGGCGCTTTTAGCTCTTACCCCTTCCCCCATCGGAACACACCCGAATAATGTAGAGGCTCTTGCGGATCTCCCGCGCGCGCATAGTTCCAAAGCGCTGACCTGATTGATTGCGGCGGCGGTGAGTGCGTGGTTCAGCAAAGGACCCGAGCCGCCACCTTGTCAGCGCCGGCGCTAAGTGACAAGACGCGCGGGTGATGGCGCGGGAATGGGGCGCCCATAATTTGTGTATGCGGCGTGCACAGCGCGTCCCGACATGTTCCCATCGGAATCGGTTATGAGCTGCTCACCCGTGATTCACCTCAGGTCCATCCGTTTTCCGAACGGGTAAATCGGACGTCGTTAGGCGGTATTGTCCTAATTCATTCACGTACCTGAAGCCATTTTGACGAGTTTGCTGCCAATGGCAACGTCTCTCGCCGGCTAGCGCTTTTTTGGTGACTGTTCTTTTGTAGATGCACGAAAACAGTCGATGGAGGCAGTTGTTTCCGAGTCCTATTACTTCTCAGATATTTGTACTTTGTCCACAAAAGTGTTGGAGGCCCTATGTTCAAAAGATGTTTCTGATGCGCTGACTTCTTCTGACTGTCAGCAGCACTGTGCTACGTAACCCACTGTTGTTAGCGTTCCTTCCAAGGTCGAGTCTTCTCTTTATGTCTAGTGCTCATTCTCGTTCTACCTAAGCTTCATCGACTGGGGCTTTCTAACCCACATCTACCAATTATTTTCTTTGACCTGTTCACTTGACTGGGTACGTCGAAGTCTTGGAAGCGAGACATTCCATTCCGAATAAAAGGGACCCGGCTTCTGGTCTCTTCATCAGAATACCACTGCGTTGAGTGGGCTGACACGCGCTGTCAACTCATATGCAGATTGCGAAAAGAGGGATGGCGAAAGCCGTCGGATGTTTTTTTTGTGCGCAAGATGAGCAGCGCAAAGGTCAAGCAACGATTCCGAATACCCGTAAGCGGCTGCGCGTCCTCGCGTACGAATCCCTGCATGCGGGTTGCCATTACTCTAATTTACCTCTGCGTTCTGCAGTAACTCTGAGAGTCTGACAGTGTCGTTGAGTCAAGAGCTTCAGCATGTCCCATCTGACATTGCCGCCCAAACCTGTGAGACGCCTAATCACCTTTGCTGCATTCCGTCTGCTCACCCCCTACCGCCACAGAGTGACCCATCTATTCATTTTATCGCAACAGGTAAGAACAATGAGTCCGTTACGTGCGCGCAATGAGTGCGAAAAGCACCCCAACCAACCCATGCCCGCGCAAGCCGGTACCTCTCGTGTTTCAGCGTCGGCGGTGCGCCCATTCATCCCAAGCCTTCCAAGTCTGACGTGCGAAGAAGCGGGACCGGGAAATAGAAGCGGAGGGAAATATCGGTCCACGAGGCGCTTCTTAGCGGGTGAGCAAGCGCAAGCAAGCAAAGACAACGGGCCCGTACATCATCGCAAGCATCCCCGACGAGGCAGGCCGCGTCGACTATTGCGGGACGCGGAAGACTGTGTGCCCCTCCCGTCGGCGGCCCACTGTCGGCCATCGGCCTAACGGTCCGCTTCGACGCCCGCAAACTTGGGCAAACTCCGCCGATGACCGTCGACGGCTGCGGCGGGAAGAGGGAAATGTCGATTACCTGCCTGCCGGTGCCGCCACTCGTCGTCGCGTGCGATGCCCTTATCTGGTGGCCAAACAGAGATTTTCGATCCCACTCCTCTCTGCAATCACCACTCAATAAGGTGGAGTGCGGGCCGCGCACGTCCTACCTGTCTGCTTTTGCCCGCTTTTTACGTTTTGCATGACTCTAGCGCGCGTTTCCGCATTGTTTTGTGGCGTATTACTGGCGAGGTATGCGCTCAAAGTACAAAACTGTCTTCACCGTGCTGAAATTGTGGACCAGACGCGACTGCTTATGAATGCTCACATTAACTTCGCAGTTCTTCACCTTCACCAAAGCCTTATGTGCATGGCACATAATTATTTGAAGCCCCTAGCCCGGGCGTCAAAAGTGTCTTTTCTTGCGACACGATTCACTTGTTCATTCAAGCCTCGCCGGAGTTCAGTCCGATATTATTGTCCATCAAATGACAGACCGTTGTGACCTCTATGTTTGCAGAGAACCTGCGAAATCCTTCGCTGCTCAGTTTGGGTAGGAAGCGATTTCCGAGGAAGCGTTTTATACTCCGCGCATTTCTCACTGATTATTAGCATGCTAGTAACCACGGGCAGTATGCACATTCTCTCTAACACCTGAAACTGCCCCAGGATATATTTTGTGTGGGACATAGCAGTACGCAAAATGCTCCATTCAGCCTTGCGAATAGGTGTCACCCTTCTCCGAGGTGACCTGACACACACCCGTCTGCATCCGCAACACTGAAATTACATTCGAACCGCTGTTTTAGTGACTTATTTTAATTGTTTGGCGGAAACTGACAAGTGTGGTTTAAGGCAGCCAAAAGCCGTTGTCCCTCTCTTCAAATCTCCTATGCTTTTTACCTTGTTTAAAGCTGACAACCGCGACCGTTAGTCATTGCGCTCGATGCATGTCGAAAATATAACGTTCTCCATCCGAGACCGATAACGCGCTATGACAGTTTTATGACCGGAGTTTTTCTCCCTATCCGGCGCCACTCCTGCGAGAGTGCGTCCTCCGTTGTTCGCGCCTCGTCGCGTGAAGCTTATCAGCCCCGTTCTCGCCGCGTGTAAAAACTCGCGACGGCCATGCGGCAGACGTCGCTCGAGGTAGAAGGTCATTCGGTCGCGAACGGGGTCGATTTCTCTGCGTCGCCGGTCGATTTTGATTAGTAGCGGCCGGGATCACTCTCCGCGATCAATCACGCCGCTCCTCACGGCCTCCATTGCCGCGAGACACGAGGAGCCCCCGGAACTAATCAATGCACAAAATGCGGAATGGAGGGCTTCATCTCGGAGAAGAGAGTCACTGCAGCGGAACATTTTGGGCAAACGGCTACTTTTAAGTGGTTTTATGATGTGAATAGTCGCCCTGAACTCCATGAGCCTTGTCCGTTGAGAACTAAGACGTAGGCTGGTGACGTTCCCTTAGGCCTTGCTCTTTAGAACCAAGGCACATACTTGGGGCATACATACTTAGAACTTTAGGCTTAGGACGAAGTTTTTGGCTCTGACCCCCTTTGACTCGTTTAGGCTTTGGATTAAAGCCCTGCGCACAATGCCGACCCCGAGTCCGAGTCCGGGGAGGTCGGACTTGGACTCGGACTCGGACGCGGGGTCGGCATTGTGCGCAGGGCTTAAGTTTGATATGTTTATAAGAGGCTTGAACTGGATGAACGATTTGAGCTTAGACCTAGGCGAGCGTCGTCGCGGATAAGCCAGTTTAGGGTTGTGCCGTTAAGGTTAAGGGCTTAGGCTAGGCTTAGACCGTATATAGGTTTTGGTTAACTTAAGCCAAACCGATCTACAACATGAACGGCCCATTAGTTGTCAAAAACCATCATGGTCTAAATGCGGCACTAGACAAATCTTCTAGCTGACGGACCTAAAAGCGTCCGCCCGATACCCCCTTGGACTAATCAATGCGGCGGTCGCGATATCGACGGAGCCAGGCGCGGCGGTTGCGGCAGAAACCCAATCTCTTGCTCCTCGACATCACTGCCGCGTGTGGAGGAGTGAGGCGGAGACCAATGTTGTCCTTTGGTTTTCACCTGCTGCCGGCGTGCGCCTCTTCCACTCCGCCGCTCTCCGCCATCATCTCCTGATGACCCAGCGGTGGTCAGCGCGGCTGCTGCTGCGAAGACGCGCCGGGAAAAGTCTCGCGAGCCGCAAGCGGCGGCAGCAACCTTGGCGGCGGCGGCCTCCGGCAGCGCCCGGAAACGAACGGTTTTCGCAGACGATCGCAGCGTCCGCTGCACTCCGCGTACTCCTCCTTCCATGATGGGGAGGAAATGGGAGTCATCCCGGCTTGGGTCGGAGTGCGATGTTTGTTTTTCCCGGGGAAGACGTTTTCACGCTCGGTGTGCAACGTTTGCGAATCCCGACGCTCCGCGGCCCTTCGCAACTTTGCGGATGGTTAGTCGTAGCTTTTTTTCCGGTAAGCGGTCACAGTCTTGATGTCTGCATGACTTGCTTATTGGACTAAATTCGTGAGAAATTCCCTCGAGAATTAGCTAGGTAGATAGGTAGAATGAGTCCTCAATCATTTGATTCTCGCGTTGTAAGCTTTCCCATGAATCGACCGCGACGCGTTACACGTCCGTTCGTATCGTGTTCCTGCAATTATAGCTCGTTTATTCATCTGTTTTTATGGCGCTTTTTGATACAGTGCGGCCGTATTTTTGGGTACTGATTGCATTTTTTGTTTATTGATGTCCTCCTTCTCATTGTTATGCCTTACAGGCCCCTTTGCCCAAGCATCACTCGTTTAGCAAAAAAAAAATACAATATATTCATTTTCATTTTTGGCTCATGTCCCGTTCGCTAACAGTCACGACTTACTGCATAGCGGATAAGCGGTCAGTTTTATCGCGGAAGAGTACGCGTACTGAGTGGACGACTAAGACTCTGTATTTTCGCCGATTCCTTCGCCTCTTGCGAGAAACTATGCGGTTCATAAGAGTCATGCCGGCTTGGCCTTCGATTACTTTCCTTCTTAGTCCAACAGCAAAATTGTTGCCTACTTACCTACTCTACTGTTCATGCGGCGCTACTCGGTTGCACTTAAGGCGCATTCCCAGACTGAAGATCGTTGAGCGCTGCTAAGCAGTGACTCACGTCGTCGGCCGGCAAGCCATCGATATTTTCCGTTCGGGCACATCGATGGCTTGCAAATTAATCGTTTCTCCCGCGACTGCTCCGTCGTTTGTGGGCCTTGGCTGACTAATGTCTGAACAGCTACTTTCTTCTTCTTCGATTATTTATGGACCGTTTGCGGCAAGAAATGTTCTAGTTAAGACCCAAGGCTTTGCGAAAATTTCATGACTCACCTGTCCAACGATTTCCTTCGTAATAACTGCGTCGTACCTTGTCGTGTTTGTCTTGTCGCCTTGTCGTAGCATAAACTTCCTTTTAAAACCATTATGCGCTATGTGCGCGGAAAATGTTCTAAACATATTAATTTCCTACAATAATGGTTACCCGTCGTCGCATTTATTGTAGCGATATTATCGCGTCGCTTTTTGTACATTTTCTACATTTTGCCGCGAGCTAACCAATATTAATACCCCCATTTTCAGGCATTTGGGTAGGGCTAACATCGAGCCATCACTCGGCACCCACTACAGCAACCATGAGAGCCCTCTGGCTCGCGCTAGCCGTCATCGCCAGCGTATGGGCACAGCCCGCGGAACGCACGCCCAGCATCGACCCGCATCACTATCGGCCAAGTAAGTCGATCGCTAACCGCCAGAAGGACGGTTGGGTTCCGAACACTAGGAATAAGAGGTGGTGGGTCGCATGGGGGTAAGGTAGGCGCTAAAGCAGACTTTTTCGGCTAAATCGGCGACATTCATCTTAACAGTACCTGAACATACATCTTTAGTCCTAAACGAGTTAAGCCTCAAGAGCTATGCAACACGGTTTTTGGGGCCTAAGCCTGAGCCTCCTCTCTCAAGGCCTAAGACGGTTAAAGCAACCTTGGCCCCGATACGCCCTAAAAATCATTCAGGTCTATATCAACTGACTCTCAAAGCTCAAAACGCGTATCTCTTGGCCTTGGTTAACGAATTCCCTTAGGTCTAAGATGGCTAGTACTAGGCTAGGTTGACTAACGCCCAAATCAGATGCCTATACTCCTGAACGAAGTAGGGTTCCCTCGCATACTTTACGCTTGACTGAGTTCTTCTTCAGCGCAAAACCCATGCTACGACGACTCGGGGAACGCGCAACGCTGCGTGCCCGACTTCATTAACGCCGCCTTCAACCTGAAGGTGGAGGCGACGAACACGTGCGGTGAGCGTGCGCCGACGCGCTTCTGCGTCCAGACCGGCCACATGGGCATCAAGAAGGTGTGCGACGTCTGCGACGCGCGTGTCCACGGCTTTGCGCATCCGCCCGAGTACCTGACGGACTTCAACAACCCCGACAACGAGACCTGGTGGCAGACGGAGACCATGCTCGAGGGCATTCAGTACCCGCACACCGTCAACCTGACCCTCTATCTGCGTAAGTTATGCGTACCGAGGTCTCATCAAGAGGACGGCAACGTTTAGAAAAGACCTTCGACATCACCTACGTCCGCCTGAAGTTCATGAGCCCACGACCTGAGAGCTTTATCATCTTGAAGAAGACGCGCGCCGACGACGACTGGGTCCCGTGGGTGTTCTACAGGTATGTTTGTTTCGGAAATTTCGCCCTATTTTCGAGCCTCGGAACTGGAGGTGGCGTGGGCCCCTATCCGTACCGTACCTAGTACCGTACTTTGTACCATACTGACCCTCGTACCGTACTTCGTACCATACTGACCCCGTCCGTACCTGCGTCCGTACCGTACTTCGCACGTACTGAAAAATGGTCGTGCCGTAGCACTCAATACGGAACGGTACGTTACGGCATGAAATGTCCTTCACCACTTCTCAATGGCTCAATGACCACTAGTCAACTAGAGGACCAGCAGGCACAAATTCCGGATTTTGGGCGTGGTTTAGGCGTGCAACACCGTTTCGTGTTTAGCGGCTCCTGCCAGACGACGTACAAGATGCGCGAGAAGGCGCCGATCCTCCCGGAGCAAGAGGACGTTGCGCAGTGCATCCGCGAATACTCCGACATCTCCCCGCTGACGGGTGGCAACATCGCGTTCTCGACGCTCGAGAACCGCCCCTCGGCGTCGCTCTTCGAGGAGACCCCGCAGCTCCAGGTACGCTTAGCAAACGAGCCTCGTAGGCTGATGCTACTGGTTTCAGGAGTGGGTCACCGCGAGTGCGATCCGCATCGTTTTCACTCGCCTGAACACCTTCGGTGACGAGGTCTTCCGCGACCCGCGCGTACTCCGCTCCTACTACATCGCCGTCTCGGATCTGGCCGTGGGCGGAAGGTAAGCTAGCAACACTCATTGCAAAAATGTCAATGGCCTAATCCTTAAAAGGAGGGCAGTGAGCTAAACTCAGTCTGAGATAGACACAGCTAACATATTGTCAGGACTCATTGTGTGACTTGCACATTCACCTGTTGCTTATAACTGTTTCATTCAGGTGCAAGTGCAACGGTCACGCCAGTCAGTGCGTCAAGTCCACAGGCGAGGGCACTCAGCAACTCGTCTGCGACTGCAAGCACCACACCACGGGCACGGACTGCGACCGCTGCGAGCCCTTCCACGTGGACCGACCGTGGCGCGCGGCGAATGCGATCGACGCGAACGAGTGCCTGCCATGCAACTGCAGCAACCTCTCGAATCGGTGCATCTTCGACGAGAAGCTTTACGAAGAGACCGGTCACGGCGGTCGGTGCATCGATTGCGCGGGCAACACTCAGGTGTGTGTATCTCTAAGCCCTACCTCTAAGCTAAGTCTAATACTTCTGGTGGTACCCATGGTCCTAGCGGTACGCATGCTGCTAGTCGTACCGCATGCCCTGAGCGGTATCGCATGTACCTCAGCCATAGCATGCTCCTAGCGGGATGGCAGGCTCCTGGCGCTGAAGCATGCTCCTACGTGTATCACGTGNCTATGGGATTCCCCGGAGTGGTTCCCGGATCCCTTCTCCCGGGACCGGGACCTCTCGCACCCTAAGCGAGAATCATACCACTAGACCACTTGGCCGCGAGTTCAAGCCTTATCCGGCGAGCGGATCGGCTGGCTTGAAGCACACCGAAGGCAAATTCCTTTGGGTCTTGTGCTGTTTATGCCGTGCCTACGGACCCTAAGACCTCGGTCAAGCGAGAAAACTTCTCTGGTAGTTTTCTGGCGCGTTTTGAATGTGAAGCGATGCTGGGCCTGCAATATTATGGGGTGCGAGTGAAGTTGACCCGTTGAGCCAAAGGGTACCAAGGAGATTTACCCGCTTTGTAGCTGCCCACTCTTGCAAAAGCCGAGTGTTTTTTTATACGCCAACGAACGCTATCAGAAGTGGTCATAGCCAAAAACATGGCCGTAAATCCTCTAATAGCTCACTAGGGCGCGGCTCGCTGCAAACGATAGAACTTCTCTGTGTTTCCTTATCCCCACGAATGCACTTCACCTTTCTACGTGAACACTCTGTGCGGTTCCAGCGGACAAGGAGGGCTGGAGGGCGGCGTCCGACGTCGCGCAGGAGGACGTGATGTACGCGTCGATCGACCACGCAATCGCCGTCTCGCAGATCAACGACCACCCGGTGTACTTCTACGCGCCCGAGAAGTACCTCGGGGATCAGCGGCTCGCCTACAACCAGGACCTCGTCTTCACGCTCCGTGTGCAGCAGAACACCCCAGCGCCGAGCAAGAAGTAAGTAATTTGAAGGAGTTCGCCTCGAAACACCCTTCTGATATTGTAGTTATTGAAATACGCTTACGTTTGTATTTTTAACATTGCAAAACTAAGAAATTCATATTGATCTGCTATAATTTTGTACAAAACAATAGTGCACTTTTATTTTTAACTTGAAAAAATCCGGTATTTTTATTCGCAAGTTGAAAAAATTTGTTGAAGTTTTGAGAAAATTATGTAAATTCACTAATTACTTTACTTCGGATTTTGCTCTAAAATTTCATTGTTCTTCAATTTTCTGTAATGTTTAAAACAGTTTAGTTCACTAGTTTTATTACTTATCGAGGCAAATTCCCCGTACGTTGTCCATAGCGCATTCTTAACTTTGCACTTCAGAGACGTCGTAATCGTTGGCGCGAGCGGACACGAGCTGGTCATACCCATCTTCGCGCAGAACAACCCTCTGCCGACGATCAACGAGCAGACCTACCGCTTCCGCATTCATGCCGACACGAAGATGCAGTGGAATCCGACGCTGCGTGAGATCGACTTCCTCGGAGTGCTCTCCAACGTGACCGCCATCAAAATTCGAGGAACCTATTCTCGCGGAGGTAAGAAATTGACGGAGAACTACGAGTAGCAATTTTGAAAAAAACCTAGGTTGCTTTATTAAACAAAATAGTACAGCCCGTTTGTACCTTTTGATAGTCTTTACTAGGCATTTGCTGTGAAATTAATTTTCACCTCTTCTTTGGCTAAACTACGTAACACCTATGTACAAGTTTATTCAAACTTTTTATTTCAAAATCTGCTAATAAATTTGCGCCTGAAATTTGAGCCCACTTCAATGCTCTTATTTTTCAGACGTCGGCTACCTCTCGACCTTCCTGCTCGGCTCGGCCGACCTGACTCCTCCGGAGGACGAGACGGCCAAGAAGGCCGAATGGGTGGAGACCTGCGAGTGCACCGAAGGCTTCGTCGGACAGTTCTGCGAGTCCTGCGCGCCGGGCTACAAGCGCGCGATCAAGTTCGGCGGGCCGCTGACGAAGTGCGTCAAGTGCGAGTGCCACGGCCACTCGGAGTCCTGCGACGCGGAGTCGGGTAAGCACTGCCCGTTGATTGCATGATCCTCCCATGATTGAAGATGCCCTCCATAATACGATGAAAGCGATAACGTTACGTTGCACGCAGTAGCACTATGATGCATGCAGTAACGCTCGGAAGCATGCAGTATGATTGATGCGGTGGAGCGATGATACAAGCAGCAGCCTACGATGCATGCACCAGTACTACAACACATCCAGCAACGGTCCGATGCATGCAGCAGCGTTATGATACATGCTGCAACGGGACGGTGTATGCAGCAGCGCTACTTGCATGCAGCAGCACTGCGATGCATGCTGCAGCGCTACGATGCATGCACATGCAGTAGCGTTATGATGCATGCGGTAGCGCTATGGCGCAGGCGGTAGCGTACGATGCATGCTGCAGCGCTATGCAGCGACGGCGCGATGCATGCAGCAGCAGTATGATGCATGCGGTATCGGTACGATGCATGCAGCAGCGCTGCGAATTCGGCAACGCTATGACGGATGCAGGGGCTCTGGAATGAGTGCATGCAAATGCTCGGTGAATACGGTGACACTATGATCCACACGAGCTACGGAAATGAAATAACTAACGTCGGTTCAAGAACACATTCAACGGCATTGTTTCAGGAGCCTGCATCTGCCAGCACAACACCGCCGGCGACACGTGCGAGCGTTGCGCACGCGGCTACTACGGAGACGCGCTGAACGGAACCGAGTACGACTGCAAGCAGTGCGACTGCCCCGACGGCGGCCCCTGCATCCTCCACAGCGACGGTGACACCTTCTGCACGGAGTGTCCGGAGGGCTACACGGGCCGCAAGTGCGACGCGTGCAGCGACGAGTACTTCGGCGACCCGACGAAGGGCATCGAGTGCAAGAAGTGCGACTGCAGCGGCAACACCGACCCTAACTCGATTGGAAACTGCGACACCATCACGGGTATGTTTTTTGACTAATTTATTATATTTCTAAATCGTGGTATGCGGTTTATTTTCTTTAAATTTTAAAGATTTTACAAGTAACAAAAGATTTTATAAGTAACTTGGCAAAAATGAGTTCTACGGACATGTTCAATTTCAGGCGAGTGCAGAAAGTGCATCTTCAACACGCGCGGCTTCAATTGCGAGCAGTGCGCCGCCGGCTTCTGGGGTGACGCGCTGGTNCAGTCGGTGGAAGGTAAGCTAGGAACACTCATTGCAAAAGTGTCAGTGACCTAATACTTAAAAGGCGGGCAGTGAGCTAAATTCAGTCTCTGTCGTGACGCTGAGATAGACGCAGCTAACATTTGTCAGACCTCATTGTGTGACTTGCACATTTAGCTATTGCTCACAACTGTTGCATTCAGGTGCAAGTGCAACGGCCACGCCAGCCAGTGCGTCAAGTCCACCGGCGAGGGCACTCAGCAGCTGGTCTGCGACTGCAAGCACCACACCACGGGCACGGACTGCGACCGCTGCGAGCCCTTCCACGTGGACCGACCGTGGCGCGCAGCGAACGCCATCGACGCAAACGAGTGCTTGCCGTGCAACTGCAGCAACCTCTCGAATCGGTGCATCTTCGACGAGAAGCTCTACGAGGAGACCGGTCACGGCGGTCGGTGCATCGACTGCGCTGGAAACACTCAGGTGTGTGTACCTCACCTACCTCTAAGCTAAGTCTAATACTTCTGGTGGTACCCATGGTCCTAGCGGTACGCATGCTGCTTGTCGTACCGCATGCCCTGAGCGGCTTCGCATGCACTTAGCGTTAACGCATACACCTATGGGTATCGCATGCACCTCAGCCATAGCATGCTCCTAGCGGCATGGCAGGCTCCTGGCGCTGAAGCATGCTCCTGTCCGTATAGCATGCTCCTAGCGACATGACATTCGAAGAGCCGTATCGCATCCTCTAACCGGTAATACATGCACATGCTTTCGTCGGTGCCGCTCCGGTAATACGTGCGCATGTTTCCAAGTGTTGTCGCATGCTCCTAGCGGCATCGCATGACTTAAACGAGCACAAGTTTGTCATTCATGGACTGTTGGCGCTGAAACTTTACAGCTTCATTATATTGCTCACACAGCACCTTGTCTTCATCTTTCAGTTTGCATAGTCCGGACGTCTAAAACTGCGAATTTCAGGGCGCCCACTGCGAGCAGTGCGTCGCGAACCACTGGCGGCGTCCCGGCGAGTACTACTGCACCGCGTGTCAGTGCAGCGAGATCGGCTCCGTCTCCGGCCAGTGCGACGCGACCGGACAGTGCCCCTGCAAGCCGGGCGTCGGCGGGCCGTTCTGCGACCGCTGCGAGGTCGGCTTCTACGACTTCAGCATCAGCGGCTGCAAGGACTGCGGATGCGAGCCCGCCGGCGCCTTCAACAACACCCCGCTCTGCTCTCCGACGACTGGCGCGTGCTCCTGCAAGGCGAACGTGGAGGGCCGCGAGTGCGACAAGTGCAAGCCCGGCTACTTCAACCTGTCGCCGACGAACCAGTTCGGGTGTACGCCGTGCTTCTGCTACGGACACTCCTCCGTGTGCACCACCGCCGACGGCTACTACGCGGTGAACGTCAGCTCGAGCTTCCTCGCGGAAGGTAGGCTTTTGCGTCATTACGCTTGCTGAGGGACCATACTGCTTGAAGCTTTCTGGCGTCACATACGGAACCCTTGGTGAGGTTGTGACATTATACGCTATCATTTCGTCGTATGTTCTCTGCTGGAAACTCCGCTAGACTACTGCACTTTTCTGGTCTTAAACGTTGGAACCGATGTTGAAGGCAAGAGCCCAAAAAAAATTAGGGCCAAGCCGGGGATCGAACCGATAGACCCCACGCAGCGGCCGTAGCTGGTAGATCGAACTGGTAGGCGAAAACCTTCAACTGGTAGGCGAGATCAAAATTCCGCATTTCCGCCTCTCGAGCCGGGATTTACCACAAGATCCGACAAATGTGCGTCGATTGAGGCTCAAATGTGAATTGTTCGCATTGATAGGCGAACTTGCTGTTTGGGGAAATTATACGGTTCTAGCGATTCCTAGTCATAAAAAATACATGAATGATGCGAGAGGTTCAAACCTCGGTGGTGGGCTAACCAACTAACTCGAACTGGTAGGCGGACCTGTTCGGTGGGAATTAAGCGTTTCTACATCATGAAAGGCCCGTGAATGATGCGAGAGGTTCAGACCTCGGTGGTAGGCCACTCACTCGAACTGAGAGGCGGAGCAGGACAAGGCTCATTTGTATGTTCTGTGAACTCCAAAAGAGGGCAAGTATTTCGGAAAAATCATAAACTGTGTAATCAAAAACAATAATAATAATAACAATAATACTTTCCCGTTGAATGGTCAGTTACAACAAGTCTACATCGTTCCATAACTACAAGCAACCCAACCGCTTCCCCTTATTCCCCTTATTATTTATACCCATTAATTATTATTTTCCATTATTATTTCTAAAAATTATTCCTATATTGTTAGAATATTCATAATTAGAGATTTTGAACGGCGGTATAACTTTGAAGAGGTTTTGAAGAGAATAAGAGTTTTGAAGAGACCGAGTAGTACAATGCAGGACAATGGTCTATGGGATTCCCCGGAGTGGTTCCCGGATCCCTTCTCCCGGGACCGGGACCTCTCGCACCCTAAGCGAGAATCATACCACTAGACCACTTGGCCGCGAGTTCAAGCCTTATCCGGCGAGCGGATCGGCTGGCTTGAAGCACACCGAAGGCAAATTCCTTTGGGTCTTGTGCTGTTTATGCCGTGCCTACGGACCCTAAGACCTCGGTCAAGCGAGAAAACTTCTCTGGTAGTTTTCTGGCGCGTTTTGAATGTGAAGCGATGCTGGGCCTGCAATATTATGGGGTGCGAGTGAAGTTGACCCGTTGAGCCAAAGGGTACCAAGGAGATTTACCCGCTTTGTAGCTGCCCACTCTTGCAAAAGCCGAGTGTTTTTTTATACGCCAACGAACGCTATCAGAAGTGGTCATAGCCAAAAACATGGCCGTAAATCCTCTAATAGCTCACTAGGGCGCGGCTCGCTGCAAACGATAGAACTTCTCTGTGTTTCCTTATCCCCACGAATGCACTTCACCTTTCTACGTGAACACTCTGTGCGGTTCCAGCGGACAAGGAGGGCTGGAGGGCGGCGTCCGACGTCGCGCAGGAGGACGTGATGTACGCGTCGATCGACCACGCAATCGCCGTCTCGCAGATCAACGACCACCCGGTGTACTTCTACGCGCCCGAGAAGTACCTCGGGGATCAGCGGCTCGCCTACAACCAGGACCTCGTCTTCACGCTCCGTGTGCAGCAGAACACCCCAGCGCCGAGCAAGAAGTAAGTAATTTGAAGGAGTTCGCCTCGAAACACCCTTCTGATATTGTAGTTATTGAAATACGCTTACGTTTGTATTTTTAACATTGCAAAACTAAGAAATTCATATTGATCTGCTATAATTTTGTACAAAACAATAGTGCACTTTTATTTTTAACTTGAAAAAATCCGGTATTTTTATTCGCAAGTTGAAAAAATTTGTTGAAGTTTTGAGAAAATTATGTAAATTCACTAATTACTTTACTTCGGATTTTGCTCTAAAATTTCATTGTTCTTCAATTTTCTGTAATGTTTAAAACAGTTTAGTTCACTAGTTTTATTACTTATCGAGGCAAATTCCCCGTACGTTGTCCATAGCGCATTCTTAACTTTGCACTTCAGAGACGTCGTAATCGTTGGCGCGAGCGGACACGAGCTGGTCATACCCATCTTCGCGCAGAACAACCCTCTGCCGACGATCAACGAGCAGACCTACCGCTTCCGCATTCATGCCGACACGAAGATGCAGTGGAATCCGACGCTGCGTGAGATCGACTTCCTCGGAGTGCTCTCCAACGTGACCGCCATCAAAATTCGAGGAACCTATTCTCGCGGAGGTAAGAAATTGACGGAGAACTACGAGTAGCAATTTTGAAAAAAACCTAGGTTGCTTTATTAAACAAAATAGTACAGCCCGTTTGTACCTTTTGATAGTCTTTACTAGGCATTTGCTGTGAAATTAATTTTCACCTCTTCTTTGGCTAAACTACGTAACACCTATGTACAAGTTTATTCAAACTTTTTATTTCAAAATCTGCTAATAAATTTGCGCCTGAAATTTGAGCCCACTTCAATGCTCTTATTTTTCAGACGTCGGCTACCTCTCGACCTTCCTGCTCGGCTCGGCCGACCTGACTCCTCCGGAGGACGAGACGGCCAAGAAGGCCGAATGGGTGGAGACCTGCGAGTGCACCGAAGGCTTCGTCGGACAGTTCTGCGAGTCCTGCGCGCCGGGCTACAAGCGCGCGATCAAGTTCGGCGGGCCGCTGACGAAGTGCGTCAAGTGCGAGTGCCACGGCCACTCGGAGTCCTGCGACGCGGAGTCGGGTAAGCACTGCCCGTTGATTGCATGATCCTCCCATGATTGAAGATGCCCTCCATAATACGATGAAAGCGATAACGTTACGTTGCACGCAGTAGCACTATGATGCATGCAGTAACGCTCGGAAGCATGCAGTATGATTGATGCGGTGGAGCGATGATACAAGCAGCAGCCTACGATGCATGCACCAGTACTACAACACATCCAGCAACGGTCCGATGCATGCAGCAGCGTTATGATACATGCTGCAACGGGACGGTGTATGCAGCAGCGCTACTTGCATGCAGCAGCACTGCGATGCATGCTGCAGCGCTACGATGCATGCACATGCAGTAGCGTTATGATGCATGCGGTAGCGCTATGGCGCAGGCGGTAGCGTACGATGCATGCTGCAGCGCTATGCAGCGACGGCGCGATGCATGCAGCAGCAGTATGATGCATGCGGTATCGGTACGATGCATGCAGCAGCGCTGCGAATTCGGCAACGCTATGACGGATGCAGGGGCTCTGGAATGAGTGCATGCAAATGCTCGGTGAATACGGTGACACTATGATCCACACGAGCTACGGAAATGAAATAACTAACGTCGGTTCAAGAACACATTCAACGGCATTGTTTCAGGAGCCTGCATCTGCCAGCACAACACCGCCGGCGACACGTGCGAGCGTTGCGCACGCGGCTACTACGGAGACGCGCTGAACGGAACCGAGTACGACTGCAAGCAGTGCGACTGCCCCGACGGCGGCCCCTGCATCCTCCACAGCGACGGTGACACCTTCTGCACGGAGTGTCCGGAGGGCTACACGGGCCGCAAGTGCGACGCGTGCAGCGACGAGTACTTCGGCGACCCGACGAAGGGCATCGAGTGCAAGAAGTGCGACTGCAGCGGCAACACCGACCCTAACTCGATTGGAAACTGCGACACCATCACGGGTATGTTTTTTGACTAATTTATTATATTTCTAAATCGTGGTATGCGGTTTATTTTCTTTAAATTTTAAAGATTTTACAAGTAACAAAAGATTTTATAAGTAACTTGGCAAAAATGAGTTCTACGGACATGTTCAATTTCAGGCGAGTGCAGAAAGTGCATCTTCAACACGCGCGGCTTCAATTGCGAGCAGTGCGCCGCCGGCTTCTGGGGTGACGCGCTGGTGGAGCCGAAGGGCGACTGCAAGGCGTGCCAGTGCTACGCGCCCGGAACGAAGCGACCCAACATCGACTACGACACGCTCGAGTGTCGCCAGAGCGACGGACAGTGCGACTGCCAGCCGAATGTCATCGGCCAGCGGTGCGACCAGTGCGAGGTAAGCAGCTCTAAGAGGGCCCAGAAGAGAGGGAAGGTACTTTTCCTGGATCGGCGTACCGTCTACCGGAGTCTGCGTGTAAGCGAATCCAGGTCCACGTTGTTTCCTCATGGTCCGCGCTGGACTTTCCTGGATCTTACTGAACGCTCCGTGGTGCCCTGCCCTCTTCCTAGAACTGGATGATCCCTCACTTGTGGGTCTAACCAGAGCTAGGCGGCAGTCGAAATCGGAATCTTCGAGAAAGACCGATCCGTGCGACGTATGCGTTTAGTCAGCGACGTATGCATTTTGTAGCCAACTGCGCGTGCTGGTAGACTGAGGATTGGAGTCCTAATGGGCACCAACTTACTTTTGGAATCTTAACCGTTTTAAACTTTTTGAATCGGATTGGAATAAGCTTCGATCCTGAAGTCCGATATAAGGATTTGACCCTGGGTCCTGGGTACTGTGCTTGGATCAGAATGATCGCTTCCTGTGCCTTGGTTCTTCAATCCTAATGATGGAAAACGTGTTCCTTGCAGGAGTTTCCTGGTAGATCTGGTCTTGTCTTTGGCCCAAACGCTTTTCACCCGAGTACATATCCAACAATTATGTTGTCAACGCTCTCCATTGCAGCCCGGCTTCTTCAACCTCACCTCCGGCAGCGGTTGCGAATCGTGCGAGTGCGACGCGCTCGGCAGCTTGAACAACACCTGCGACATCGTCTCCGGGCAGTGCCAGTGCAAACCGGGCGTCGTTGGACGTCGCTGCGATCAGTGCGCGCCGCGACACTTCGGCTTTAGCGCCGACGGCTGCCAGCAGTGCGACTGCGACCTGACCGGCTCGGAGACGCCGGACTGCGACGTCGGCACAGGTTGGTTCTACGGCTCTATAGCGTCCGTTGTCCTTCTCACGTTGCTCTGAAACCGTCCAGCCAAACGCATTTCCTATGGTATGCCTATACTAGCCTCTCGCATGCGCTAACGCGCACGCAGCGACGTCTGGGAGTGCATGCGCAGTCCTCGCATGCCGTAAGGAGTGCATGCGGAGTCCTCGCATGCCTAAGGAGTGCATGCGCAGTCCTCGCATGCCGTAAGGAGTGCATGAGGAGTCCTTGCATGACGTAAGGAGCACATACGCAGTCATCGCATGGCGCATACATGTTGTATGCATGTAAGAAAGCCAGGCTGTCGTGCTGGAACTGAGCCGCGCCACGCCTCAAGGCCTAAAGCTTTTGCGTTTAGGCCAGTGTCTCTGCAGGAGCTTTGTGGAGGGCCGCCGCTGCGACCAGTGCTCGGAGAACCGCTACGCGCTGCACGCCGGCTGCCTGCCGTGCGACGACTGCTACACGCTGATCCAGACGCGCAAGAACGGGATCGTCGCGAAGATGGACAAGTTGCGCGAGGACCTCGACGAGATCGTCAACAACCCGGTAAAGGTGGACGACAAGGAGTTCGACGACAAGGTCGCACGCGTCCGCCAGGAGGTCGAGGACCTCTGGGAGAAGGCTCGCGACAAACTGCGTAAGTTTTCAGCTAAGATAATTTCGTGGTTCTAGCCTAAGCAAATCACCCTATGTTAAGATAGGTCTAGTAATAAGTCTCTTTCATACGTGAGGACTAAACATGGCTGTCGTGTGCTACGATCTAAGTTTGTCCTGGGTAAGCTTACCTATGCTGAGACCATGACAAGTCCTCGGTGTAAATGTAAGGCAGTCCGTTTGATCGTTTGGTGAATTATGCCTAAGTAAAGTCTTGCTTATCGTGGGCCTAAACCAAACCGCACTAGAGATATTGGGTATACTAGTAAAGCCATGCTAAGCCTTGTTTTGGCTAAGGTTAGAATCGCTTAGCCAAAGTCAAGATGGGCCACATTTTGGGCTATACGTTCGCTTAGTTAAGAACGCGCATCCCAAGCCTGAGGTGACCAAGGAGCCTAAAGAAAGTCGTTTAGAATCCGACGACACGCCGATGTTGGTCCAGGTGGGCGAGCTGAAGTCCCAGCTGAACGCGTCGACGGT
Source organism: Aphelenchus avenae (assembly GCA_020875895.1). Classification (NCBI taxonomy): domain Eukaryota; kingdom Metazoa; phylum Nematoda; class Chromadorea; order Rhabditida; family Aphelenchidae; genus Aphelenchus; species Aphelenchus avenae. Next base: position 65,631 of record JNEY01000461.1, read on the forward strand.
CTCGATCGGCGTCGCGGAGGGCAAGTTCAGCATCATCGACAAAGAGACGGACGAGATCGAGCGCGAGCTGCGTCGCATCACCGGCGATATCGGTAAGCGTCACTTTATGCGACTGCGTAGGATACTGCGTACTGAGTGCCACGCCAAGGACCTGGAAAATAGGGCTGCTAATTGGTGTGACAAGTTGATGCGTGTTACTGCCAACCGTCGAAAGTGGTGCACTAGCTCATCGAGACTGTTTCAGATGCGGTGAAGAAGGAGCTGGAGAACTCCATCTCGTTCATCGAGACCCAAGGCCGCTCGGAGCTCGAGCGTGCGCGCACGGCCGCCGAACGCTTCGGTGACCGCAGTCAGCGCTTGACGGAACTCGCCGAGGAGGCGAAGCGCTTCGCGGACAAGCAGTCCGCGACGATGAAGCAGATCAAGGAGCTCGCGGAGCGCGCCTCGAACGCGTCGAAGCAGGCGGTTAGCGAGGCGAACGAAGCGATCTTCGGCACGCGAAGCACCAGTCAGCAGATCGCGAACCTGCAGTCGGCCATCAAGGAGACCGAGGGGCTCCTCAACCAGACCAAGCAGCTCGCGGAGGAGATGACCGCCGAGTCGCAGGTAAATATTTGTTCGGCTTAATTCTCATTGGTTCTGTTTTGCCGACTTTTGTTCGAATGGAAGCTTCTGTCCCCTGTGCCTGGGACGGCAAATTGCTTAGCCTAAGAGAGTTTGGCGAACGAACCGACTTAGGATTAAGCGATTTGCGCCTAACGCAGCCAAGCCAATGGCCCAAGCTGACCAGGGATGGGCGGAATTTTTTCGACGACCGGGACCGGGACCGGGACCGGGACCAAAACCACCGGGACTCCGGGACCGGGACCGGGACCGGGAC
>JNEY01000461.1:67215-90260 GCA_020875895.1 Aphelenchus avenae
GGGGGGGGGGGGGGGGGGGCTCTAATTAGAGGATTTACGGTATGTGATGCATGCAGCATCACTACGATGCATGCAGCAGCAGTGCGATGCATGCAGCAACAGCGTGATGCATACAGCAGCAGTGTGATGCATGCAGCAGCGCTGCGAATGGGGCAACGCTATGGCGGAAGCAGAGGCTCTAGAATGAGTGCATGTAAATGCTAGGGTGAATACGGTGGCTCTATGAACCACATTAGCTACTGAAACGAAATAACTAACGTGGGTCAAGAACACATTCCACGGCATCGTTTCAGGAGCCTGCATCTGCCAGCACAACACCGCCGGCGACACGTGCGAGCGTTGCGCACGCGGCTACTACGGAGACGCGCTGAACGGAACGGAGTACGACTGCAAGCAGTGCGACTGCCCCGACGGCGGCCCCTGCATCCTCCACAGCGACGGTGACACCTTCTGCACGGAGTGCCCTGAGGGCTACACCGGCCGCAAGTGCGACGCGTGCAGCGACGAGTACTTCGGCGACCCGACGAAGGGCATCGAGTGCAAGAAGTGCGACTGCAGCGGCAACACCGACCCCAACTCGATTGGCAATTGCGACACCATCACGGGTAAGGTTTTGACAAAATTATCAGTATTGCTATTTACGCTTCGTGTCATGTCGAAATACGAAAATCAATTTAAAAAAAGAAAATTTAGACCAAAGTAAATTAAAATAATATCAAATAAATAAGTAAAGCACGGAAATATCTTATTAAATCAAACATAAAAAATAATAAAACCAGAAAGTGATGAAACTCGCTAAAAACTAAGCAAATAAATATGCGAAAGCGAAAATTAAGATGAAAGACGCAGTAATTTAAACCGAATAATTTCAATTCAAGGACGCATAAACCGCATAATATAAAAATTAATTTAAAAACAATTAAGCAAAAATGAGTCTACAAACGTGTTTATTTCCAGGCGAGTGCCGAAAATGCATCTTCAACACGCGCGGTTTCAACTGCGAGCAGTGCGCCGCCGGCTTCTGGGGTGACGCGCTGGCGGAGCCGAAGGGCGACTGCAAGGCGTGCCAGTGCTACGCACCCGGAACAAAGCGACCGAACATCGACTACGACACGCTTGAGTGTCGCCAGAGCGACGGACAGTGTGACTGCCAGCCGAACGTCATCGGCCAGCGATGCGACCAGTGCGAGGTAAGCCGCTCGAAGAGGGCCTGAGTTTCTCCTGAATAGGCGTACTGCCTTACTGAGTCTGCGTAAGCGATTTCAGGTCCACGTTGTTTCCTCATGGGCCGCGTTGGTTATTCCTCGATCTTACTGAACGCTCCGTGGCGCCCTGCTCTTTCTGGAAATGGATGGTCCTTCCCTTCTGTTTCTTGCCAGTGAAAATCGGAACCTTTCAAAAAGATCGATCCGTGCGACGTATGCATTTTGCAGCTAACTTCACGTGCTTGTAGACTTAGGATTGGAGTCGTAATCGGCACCGACTATCACTCATTTTTATGGAATCTGAACCGTTTTTAGATTTTTGAATCGGATTGGAATAAGCTTCGATCCTGCAATGCGAACTAGAGATTGGACCCTGGTCCTGGGTACCGTGCATGGATCAGAAAGATCGCTTCCTGTGTCTCGGTTGCTCTATCCTGATGGCGGAAAACTTGTTCCTTGGAGGAGGTTCCTGCAGATGCTGTCTTGGACCTGGCCCAAACGTTTTTCACCCGGGAATATATACAAAAATTGTGTTGCCAACGCTCTCCATTGCAGCCCGGCTTCTTCAACCTCACCTCCGGCAGCGGCTGTGAGTCCTGTGAGTGCGACGCGCTCGGAAGTCTCAACAACACCTGCGACATCGTCTCCGGGCAGTGCCAGTGCAAACCGGGCGTCGTCGGACGTCGCTGCGATCAGTGCGCGCCGCGACACTTCGGCTTCGGCTCCGACGGCTGCCAGCAGTGCGACTGCGACCTAACCGGCTCGGAGACGCCGGACTGCGACGTCGGCACAGGTGTGTTCTTCTATGGCACCCCTTGTCCTTCTCCCTGGGCATTGCTCTCAAAAATGTCCAGCCAAACGCATCCTGTGCTATACCTATACGAGCCTCTTGCGTGCGCTAACGCCCACGCAGCTAGGTCTGGGAGTGCATGCGGAGTCGTCGCATGCCGTAAGGAGCGCATGCGCAGTCATCGCATGACACATGTGAGAGTGGAAGCATGCGGGCATGTCGCTGAATACATGAACACCAGTGGGCCCTGTGTGCGAATCCAAAAAAAGTCTTTTTTGATTTCCTGAACTGTATATTTCTGCGTGTGCTACGGCAGAATATGCTTGCAGCATGTAAACGCATAACGTTCTCGCGCCTACCGTTCTGGAAACGAGTCGCGCCTCAAAGCCTAAGCTTTTCCGTTTAGGCCAGTGCCTCTGCAGGAGCTTCGTGGAGGGTCGCCGCTGCGACCAGTGCTCGGAGAACCGCTACGCTCTGCACGCCGGATGCCTGCCGTGCGACGACTGCTACACGCTGATCCAGACGCGCAAGAACGGGATCGCCGCGAAGATGGACAAGCTGCGCGAGGACCTCGACGAGATCGTCAACAACCCGGTGAAGGTGGACGACAAGGAGTTCGACGACAAGGTCGCGCGCGTCCGCCAGGAGGTCGAGGACCTCTGGGAGAAGGCTCGCGACAAACTGCGTAAGTTTTCTGCTAGCTAATTTCGTGATCCGAACCTAAGCAAATCACCCTATGTTAAGAGAGGTCTAGTAATATGCCTCGTTCTCAGGCGACGCCTAAAACATGGCTCCGATAAGCTACACTAGATCTTAGTTTGTCCGGGTTGAGCTTACATATGCAAAACCAGGACAAAGCGTCGACGTGAATATAAGATAGTACATTTAGTCCCCAGAGGAACTAGGCCTAAGTAATGTGTTTCCTCGAAAGTGAAGCCTTAGCATATAATGATCCTGATTGTTGGCCTAAATGATGCCGCGCTAGAGATTCTTTTTAGCTCGAAGCGGAAATTTGCAGTTTAGGTTCAACCGTTAAGCCATTCTAAACCTTAAGTTTGGCTTAAGTTAGCCTCGCCTGGCCTAAATGAAGATGGACGACAATTTGGGCTACACGTTCGCTTAGTTAAGAATGCGCATCCCAAGCCTGAGGTGACCAAAGAGTCTAAAGAAAGTCGTTTAGAATCCGATGACACGCCTATGTTGGTCCAGGTGGGCGAGCTGAAGTCCCAGCTGAACGCGTCGACGGTCTCGATCGGCGTCGCGGAGGGCAAGTTCAGCATCATCGACAAGGAGACGGACGAAATCGAACGCGAGCTGCGTCGCATCACCGGCGATATCGGTAAGTCGCCACTTACGGGAACACATTGCCTAACTACGTACGGAGGACCAGGCTAAGCACCTAGAAGATATGGACGTTCTGGATCCCGATTTATAAGACACTTTCTGGAAGCGGGCCGATCTGTCCTGGGGCTCCCTTTTCTAGGCCCTGGCAAACCAATGTCTGTCCTTCTTGCACACTCATCGTCCGCCTTCGTCGACAAACTCGTCTGGGTAAATCAAAATTCTTCCTGGACCTGGATGGATCATTTGTGGATCGTGATAGCCTGTATCGTACAAAACGTCTTCCGGATCGACCAGATGGGCGGCTCCTTGACCCCGTGGCCCTGGCGACTTCATTTTAGGCCTTGGATGAGTTGCTGCTTAACAAGCCATCGAGACCATTTCAGACGCGGTGAAGAAGGAGCTGGAGAACTCCATCTCCTTCATCGAGACCCAGGGCCGCTCGGAGCTCGAGCGTGCGCGCACCGCCGCCGAACGCTTCGGCGATCGCAGCCAACGACTGACGGAGCTCGCCGAGGAGGCGAAGCGCTTCGCGGACAAACAGTCCGCGACGATGAAGCAGATCAAGGAGCTCGCGGAGCGCGCCTCAAACGCGTCGAAGCAGGCGGTCAGCGAGGCGAACGAGGCCATCTTCGGCACGCGGAGCACAAGTCAGCAGATCGCGAACTTGCAGTCGGCCATCAAGGAGACGGAGGGGCTCCTCAACCAGACCAAGCAGCTTGCGGAGGAGATGACCGCCGAGTCGCAGGTGAGCAGTTGTTCGGCTTAATCAATGGAGATGTTTTGCTGACTTTTGTTCGAATGGAAGTTTCTGACCTCTGTGCCTGAGACGGCAAGCTTAAGCCTAAGACAGCTGGGCCAAATCAACTGACTTAGGCTTAAGCGATTTGCGCCTAACGCAGTGAAGCCAATAGGTCTAAGCTGACTTACGCCTTAAGGCCAAATTAGTCAAGCATTTAGGCCTACGACAGTAAACCTATTGGATAGGATAATTGACTACATAAGATCATAGGCCTAAGATGGCTCCCAAATTAGATAAGCTTGTAGGCCTACGACGGTTAAAGCTTTACTCCTTAAGACGTAGACCCCAAACAGTTAGGCATATAGGACTAAGCCAGCTTTAGTGTCTTAAGTTTAGACCGCTAGCGCCTAGGCCTAAGTCAGAAAGATCAATCGGCTTTCGTCGACTGACTCGCTGGTCTAGGCGACCGTGTAGGGCTAGATCATTAGGCATATCTGCCAAATGATGCTACTTCCATCGTGCTCTGTCGATTTTAGTGCATCGTAACTTAGTGATTACCTCCATTGTAGACAGTGTACGACGACGCCGCAAAAATCCTCGGCTCCGTCGAAGGCCTCAAGCTGCCCAACGTGATCCCGGACGAGCTTCGCCAGTCCGCCCAGAAGGCCCGTGACGACGCATACGAGGCGCTGAAGAACGTCCAGGACCGAGTGCAGGAGAATAAGGCCGTCCTCGTGGACGCCACGAAAGCCCTTGCGGACCTGGAGCAGGATCTGGCGAGCGCCAACCGACAGCAGCAGGAGGCGGACCGGCTTCTCGGGGACGTCGAGGGAGCGCACAACCGCGCAAAGAGTGCCTACGACGCCGTCCACAACACCTGGAACGAGGCCACTAACACTCTCAACGCCTTGACAGGTTTGTAAACTAAAATTTTCGACACTTTTTTACCCTCTGGCTGGTGAAATAATGAAAACTTCAAAAGACGCAAATAATTTTAAGATTTACGATTCGAAAAAAGTGGACTTATGGGTTGATTTTTGAAGGATACCGACGAAACGTTCTTTGAAATTCTATTTGTCTGTTGAAGTTTTAACCTTTAGCGACTTTAGACTTCCACGAGAACGTCGACAACAACAAGGAGGAGGCCCTGGCGGAGCTCGCCAAACTGCCCGAGATCGAGCGGGAGCTGAAGGACGCTGAAGAAAAGACGAGGCAGGCCGAACAGGCGATTGGCGACGCTAGCTCCGATGCGAACCTCGCCCTGAAGATTGCCGACGAGGCAAGAAGTGAGGCGGAGGAGCTCGAAAAGGTAAGGGGATTCGAACGCCTAGGCCTTTAATTACTTGGTTTTGAACTTTGCCTAACAACCGGAAAAGCGAATCTCGTAACTCTTTCTTTTCATAATGGACGCATTTATTTGTTTAATAAATAGTTAAATATTTAAATTAAATATTAAAATTAAAAATATACAATTATTAAACACCAAAAACGCATAAAATAGAAAATTTAAAGTGGAAAGGATTGCATTTTTAATTGCTAATTTCGTTCATTTTTTACTTTTATTTTTTTTCAGAAAGCCGGCGAGATCCAAACCCGCGCGGCGAACGAGCGAGACCTGGCCGACTCCACGCGGGCCCTCATCGAGAAGCTTATCGGCGCCATTGACAACCTCGGAAACGCGACGAAGGACTTCGAGAATCAGGCGAGCTCCGACCACGCTAAGTCGCAGGAGATCCTCGCGAATTCGGCGCGCACCGAGTCGGTAGCGAAGAACCTGCAGACCAAGCTCGAGGAGGCAGAGCAGCAGCTCACCGCCGCCTACGATCAACTGAGTAAGTGTCGATGCGCCTCGCATAAAAGGCAGATTAACAGAGATTCCTACGAAGACCTCTACACTAACAGGTCTAAGCCAGACAGAGGCTATGCTAAGCTTTAGGCCTGAAAGCCCGAACATCTAGGCCTCAGACAGCCCCTTACATACCTTCATGTATAAGTCGTCTATGCCTTTATGCCTAAGAGTGATAAAGCTATAGGCCTAGAACAGCTAGCAAAATCTGCAGGGCTAAGATAGCATAGCCGCCAGGCACAATCCAGTCCTTCTGGGCCTAAAAAGACTAAGACTCTAAGTTTAGAACAGGCACACCTTTAGGGCCAAATATCAGCAAGCAAGTTCTAAGAATTTTTGCCTGTGCCTAAGAACACTAGCCCTCCGCTTGATCAGCCTGGACTGAGCCCAACACTCTTAAGCTGAACGAGCTTTTAGAACGTAAGACCTAGGGCTATTCTGTCATCGTTTCGTAGCGACGTACTAAACATTCCTCGTTTCCAGACTCCCTCGAGGACGTCAACGACGATCAACTCGCCGAACTCGAAACCCTCCTGGCGGAGACCGAGCGTCGCTACGAGGAGGCCCAGCTGGACAAGCTCCTCCGCGAGGAGAAGAACCGCGTCGCGGAGCAGGAGAAGACCAAGCTGAAGCGAGAGTTCGACACGCTCAACAAGGAGCTGGAGAACCTGCGCAGCATCCATGAAGCGCTGCCGACGCGCTGCTTCAACGAGATCAACCTCGAGCAGGAGGGGCAGAAGTAGTCGAGGAAATAATGCCCGAAATCGTCCATTTTCTATCACCTTTCTGTCCAAAAATTGCGCCTGAAATGGTACCTTAGGCCGCGAATTTCGCGCTCGATTCCCATCCAAGTGGCTTTAACTCGAAATGCCTCAGTTCCCACGCGCAGCATTCGACTTACAAGCTCATCTCGCCTTCCGTCAGTTTGTTAATCTCTCCTTTTCCATTTTGTAGTCTCGTTGTTTCTTGCCATACTCTATGGCTCAGGTCTCTTCCCTAAGTGATTCTCTTTCTTTTGCGTTTATCTGATTTTTGTTCTAAACTTCCCAAAATTTCCTTTGCCCACTCCTTTTCAAATGGCGTTTTGAACTCGTCCGACGGCTCATCCCATCGACTGCCATTCTCACAGAAAGTCGTGCCTTTAAGTTATCACTCAGTCTGTCCCTGCCTACCGAGGAGAAGGTAATGCCCCTCCTCGAACACTCCGAAAAAAGCTGCCATATGTCCATCTCTCACTCTTTTGTGATGGATTGTTATGCCGTGTTGTCTCAGCATTACCCGTATTGCAAAGGAATTTGCTCTTGTTTGGTCTAGCCTTGTTATGCCTGAAATCATTACTCACCGAAAGCTGATAAAAAACTGCCGTTCAGTGCCGCCGGCCCGATAGGCATCCGCCATATGCTGAGGCTTAGACTGTTTGGATTTGGCCTAGGCTTAGGAGTCCCATAAGGTCCAAACATGTTTCGAAATTTTGATATTTCTGAGTGGTTTCGCTGTAGAATCGATGCTTATCCTCGCGGATACCCGGCCAGCCGTAGTCTGGAACGCGTGGACTGCCGTGTATTTCCGTGCTTTACCAGTTAAGTGGCCATGCTTCTTGCTTTCCGTCTTATAAGCTGTTAGCAGACTAAGCTGGTTTTGTTTTCTACCTTCCCTCGTGCGCAAGTTTGGCTTACTTAACTAGTTGATCGATGAAAACCCGTCATTATCTTCAGAAGCCATTAGGAACAGGCATATGCCGTGCAGATGACCTTAGGCAAAGTTAGGTGCAGCTTAACGTCCTCGACAATAATTCAACTTTATTACAACTATGTTCATCCAAGCACTGAAAAAAACTATAGAGATAGAAGCAACAGATCGACGTTGCGATAAACATTTAGCGTAGCTCATGTCTTTTTGTTTGCCGAACGTGCCTAAACACAAGGGGGTCTACACGACCTCTGCAAGAAAAACGATACCTTCGGAACGGCCGGAATACCGTCTGCAGCGGAGGTCGCGTTTGCGTGCTTGCTTCGAAGGCGCTCCAAAATTGCTTCCACCGGCAGTCCGTGGTCCTTAAGCGCACGGAAGTACGCCCTAATCTTCTTCGCACCCTTGCGGTCAGCAGTGGACGCAGCGACGACCTCGCCCTTGCGGTAGTTTGTGGGGACACTGCTCTCCGGCAAAACCTCCCTGTCGGCGTCCGTCCCCGACGGGTCAGGTGATGCTGGGGAAGAGTGTATAACCACTGCAAAGTCGTCCTCTTGCAGCGTTTCCTTCTCGTCAGCATCGAGTTCGGTGGTCTTCTGAAGGGACGTCGACGACACCGACATTTCCTAGAAAAAAGGACCCAACGTTTCTTTAAGAAGATCGTTACGATCGAGCTACGTCAGTTAGACATAAAATGGGCCAAAACAGGACGAACTAGCGGCTACTAAAAAACGAATTTACTCTTGGCTCAAAAAAATCTGTGTTTTTTTGGCCGGAGATGATGTCAATCGACAGAACATTCCAAGAATTAAGAACCTAAGCGGCCAAGGGCCTCCATCTTCAAAGACCCTCATCAGTTTAGAAATTAACTGGAGGGGTCTGTAAGTCTTTGAGTGGAGAGTGAATAGCGGTCGACGATCGTGGACCCGAAGCTCTCCGCCCCTTCGTTTCCTCTTACTTGCTGTAGCGTGTTGGCTTTCAGCGCCTGTCGCAGTTTCATCCGTAGCTCTAGGGCCTCCTCCTCGCGAATGCCGGCCTCAACTTCCATTGCAACGTTCTTGCTCTTCTCGGCGGCTAGCTGTGCCCTCAGTTCGGCAATTAGAGATTCCGCAGCTTGTAGCTTCGTCCTGTCGATTTGTCGCTCGTCGTCGACAGCTGTGGTCTGCAACAGCTCGTTCTTTATCAAACGGGAGTGCGGAAATTGATGAGGAAACGATCACAGGCACTTTGAACCCCCCATATGACAAAGACGCCCCCAAAATCACTTAATACGGCCATATGGACCGTTTATAAGAAGCCTTTGTGGCTTGGTATCATGGTGAAATTCTATAAAAACAAGTCCTCTAAAATTCTCCTTGAGCCCGCCGTAGACTAACCAACTCGAATTTTAGACGAAATTACCTGGACAAAAGAAATTATAGAACAAGATGTGTTTTTTTTTACTTACCTCTTTCTTTGCGTCATGCAACTCCCTTCGCAAACGGTCACGAAGCTGCTCAATGGCATGCTTCTGCGTCCTCAACTTTTCGTTATCGGCCGTGAGACGCTGAACCTCCGTCTTGAGCGCCAACTGAGCATCCAAATGGTCCTTCACACCCGTAACCTGGAAAAGCGGATCGTGCACTAAGCAGGAAGTTGAGCTTACATGTTTTCGCTTCAGTTCCTCCAACTCCGCGTTGCAGTCGTTGAAGAGTCTCTCCTTCTCTTGAAGAACCGCCAGCTAAACACCATTATGTTCCATCCATTATAGGTACATCTATGGGACGAACACACGGCAATGCTCCTTTCGTCTTAGGCCTCTCCTGTTTCTTATTCTCGTTCTACAAAGCCAACCCATGCAGGGACAACGGGATCCCTTAAACTTAGTCTTATGCTAGGCATGTCCGGGCATCGGAATCGACATTGAATAACGGTCATTTTTTGGATGTGTAACCGATAATCGGAATCTTTTTTTCAATATCGGAAATGAGATCCGAATCGGACCCGGTCTTTAGTGGCGCCAGCGCTGGTATATTTACTTTCGTAGGTCTTAGAACTTTTAGGCAAGTCATGTACCATTGACATGGACCATCGTTGATTTGTATGCAGGCGCACACCCGTATAATACGCTTAATGGCTTAATGTTAGGCCTCAACGCGTTATTGGACTTGTTCCGCTAGCTTACGCCTACCGCAAGATATGGTCGGTCTAAGTCTATATCGGCCGTTAAGTAACCCATTTAGGCCTAGGCATCAGCCTGAAACCAAGCCGAAGGAGGTTAAAGCCTATACCGCCATCCTCCTACCTTTAGGCTTGCTACTGCTACAACTAGAACTAAGCCGACTAGCGTAGAACTGTGCGCGTCTAAGGAATAAATACGGTGCGGCCGAGCCTGAAGCCTATACCGGCATCCTCGTACCTTTAGGCTTACTACTGCTATGACTCGAACGAACGTGCTTAGACCTAGAACATGCGCGTCTCAAGGATGAATTCCGTGTGGCCAAGGACTCTTCCTTTTTAATATGTTCCGACGTACCCGCTGCAGGCAGGCCTCCACATCCGGAAGCTGCAAAGCCCGCGTTGCCTCCTGCGGGTGTCCTAGAGCTTGAGGCTGTGGACCGGGCACGAGCGATGGCGGTTGAAAGAAGAACGGTTGCGGCGGATGAAGAGGGTGCATCAAAGGCTGTGACGGCGGCAGAAGACTGCGCCGAGCAGAAGGGCGGTAGGGACCGTCCAATCCATGTGGGTCGTACAATCCAGACGTCGCGTATGTTGGTTGAGGTGCCTCAAGGCGTGCTTCTTTCGGCGCTGAAGTTTCCTGAGCCGGCATTGGTTCCATGCGTCGTTTTGCCGCTAAAAAGTGCCATGAATTCCTCCGTATGAAGGAGATACTTCAGCACGTCATACCCGTTTTCTCCCTGCGTCATTGTACTTAGCGGGCGTTTTAAGGAAAAACGAAGCATTCAAGATAAAAAAAGCGCATAAAGTTTTGTCGAATCTACACAGGGAGTACCAAGCACTAAGAGGACAGGATGTTCATTCGACGCCCTTCAACGACGCTCTTTTCCGAGCTCCGCTTTGGGCTCGACTAAAGACCTTCATGCTTAGACTCGAAAGTAAGACAAATCCTGGAACTTCATGATGACAAGATAATGTTGCGTAAACGATATTATTCGTCTTGCGTATCGGACAAGATTTTACGGCAGCGAGTGTCAGGAGGACGTACCTTTGCCTTGTTCCACTACAACTATTGCAGGATCGACCACAGCGTCCACACAGTTGATGGCCGTAGATAGGGGCAGGTATGGTCCTCCTTCCGTGGATGAAGTCTCGATGGCCTCGACCTTCACGCGCGTCTTGTTTGACTTGTGCTCGAGAATGAGGACATCATCGTCGATGCTGTTGTTGCCCAATAGTTCACCTGAATGTAACGAATAGACTGAAGTCTACTGTGATGTACCACATTTCCTCTAATAGCATCTTCCCGTTTCCGAATAGCGCTTCCCGGATGGCTGACATCAAAACTAACGCCATTTTTCTAAAGAAGACCAATAACGAGCAATTTAATTCTGTTAAATCGCAAGAAACAATCGTTAAAAAATAATATCCCAGCGGGCATAGTTAGAAAAAGTACGGTACGTTTTACAGAAAAAAGGACATTATAACGAGTTACTTGCCTGCTTCGGCCGCACCAGGGGCAACGGCTATGTTCGCATTCACCAGAGACATTCTTCCGATTAAGTTTGCACGTTAACGACGCAATTCGGGTAATGCGGAACCAGCGGCACACCGGTGTTATCTTATCAAGTTACTGCGAGTTCAGGTGGCGTTTTCTGTCGTCTGCGACAGAGTCGGTCAGCGCATCCAACGACTGCGTGGCTCGAGGAGGCCAGGCGGGGGAACAAGCGTCGGTTCAAAACCCTTAGTGTAACGGCAAGCACCGAGACGGCGGATAGTCGTGACACCCCGATACAGTATCCGTGACGGGCCGGGATCCCTGCCGAGATTATCGACCCTAATTCCGCATCGGAGATGGAGGGCCATACCGACACGGACCCGTATTGTGCCCTAAAAATGTGCCGATGCCGGGTCGGACCGTGCATCGGGGAGCGTAGCCGCCAAGTATACCAGTGGGCCTCACTTAGTGTTGGATGGGCAGTATCAGATCTTCACTAGTCTCATCGTCAATTTGTTTTCGAAAAAATGACTGAATGTTGCGGCGCATGCCGTCCGAGCCGCCGTTCTGCGTCGTTTTTCCTATCTTGCACGGCACGAGGAGAAGGTTAGAGCACGATACGGCTCCAAGGCTCGTCATTTTACATAACCGGGCGTGCCGGCTAACATTACGTCTTAGTTAACTACATGGTACGGCCGCAATTCTACCCAACACTTCCCAAGGACGATATAGCAGCCATCGTTGATTCACGAACTCCGCTCGGCTATTCCCGGCCTTGTGCGTAATTTCCTGCTTCCGCTTCCTTCTTCTCACCACTTCCCTTCTGCACACCGCTGAATTATGCGTTTTCGAGGATCGATTTAATAGCTGCTGCATATTTCGTCTTCTTTCCCGCAAAGAGCCGAACACAGCTCAACGAAACGAACAATGGCCTTATCTCGGGCGCTCGCGGGCGAACCGACGACGCTCCCGCCCGTCGAAGCAGCGGGTTGCCGGGGGCAACGTCATTCGAAAAAACGCCGCGCCGAACTCCCACAAAGTCGCGTCTCCCGAGAGAGGAGGGTTTCAGCGCGTGGTTTCATCCTAAGCGGCGACGATGTTAGCGCCACCGCCGGAAATGAGTCATCAGTTCAGGTGAAGGCGCATATACTAAGTGGGGCTTCCTCCTGTCTAAGGGCTGGCGTACTAGAGACCAATTTTCGGTATGGGCGACGGTCCGGACCGAAGCTGGGCTTCCTTCCTTCAAAAGGCGTGGCCTAATAGTGTGGCCCGAAGTGGACCAAAAATTGCGTAAGTGGTCCTCGTCCTTTTTTGCATGTTTCTTTGCAAGAGCTAAGGGACTTTGCATTCCTTTTGATGATGGATGGAACAATGTATGTAGGTTGCGCTCATTCAGTTGCGTGCCCTGCAAAATACTGCGTGTCCGAATCTGACCTAAAGGCTTTCTACGTATCTCCAAATCGCACTGGAAGCCATGGAGTGCGGCTAACTGCATAGGTCTTCAGGTGATTTGGCTGTTTAGAATCGTCTAGGCGGGCTGTGCTGATTTCGCTGGCGGTAAGCTGTGTGTCATCTTGCCCTGCCATATTAGTCGCTAACCGGCTTGAATGTTCTCTCACATGCCCGCCACGGTTTGCATTCTTATCGCTGAATTTCCACGTTTTCCACTTGAGCCTCACGTCCGTGCTTGCTTAGTGCCAAGGATGACCAAAAAGTACCCAACCAGCTTGATGTCATGTCCACTAGGCCTCCTTCTTTGATCACCACCGTAAGTACGTAACACACTGCTTATTGCAGTTAAAACGGTCGTTTCTAAGAAGAAACTTACCAAAATTTCAGTTTCAGCAGATGGGGCATAAACTCCGAATTTATTGTATGCGCTGTATGCCTAAAAAGGGTCATTGCCCCTAACAAAGTCGTCCCGCTGGCCGCCTTCGTAAGCGCGTTTATACCGCCGCGCTTGTGTGAAGCGTCGCCGCATCCTGTACTGACGTCACTGCAGCCTGGGCGGATGGGCCGCGGAATAACTAACCCTCTTGAATGCCTCTCCCCTTCTCAGAATTCTATGATTTCCGCGTTTTGACCCGCTTGTTTTGGCGTAAATTTGAGCTGAAAACTGAGCTGGTAATATGTGTTTATCCCACTGAAGCCGCACAATCTTCCTTCGAGCAATCTATGGCCGTCGCTAGCAGGCATGATATCACTTCGAGAAACCGTATTATTTTGTTTACGTCTCGCGCCGCGACTATTTAAGGCCTAGTTCACAGTGGTGGAAAAGACCGGCCTGTAACCCTACGAAGGTTCCTTCGCGGAAGCCATTTCTGTGCTGCAGCTGTTATTAGCCAATTAGTTCTTTTTCTACGGGACGCTTGCGTCACGCGCGTAACCTGGTTACCCGCGCCTACCCGATACGAATTCGCGCGCTCCAAGTTCGTCGTCTCTCACGTGCGACGTGCAGCTTCAGCGCTACAAATACTAATGAGCGATTCGTACATGGCGATAGTCGTCTAGAATCATGACCACTAAGAAAACCGCCATCAATACCCTCTCGTACATTCCTGTCAGCCTACGAAAGAGATGCTGAAACCTACGAAGAATTACGTAATCGTGGTTAGACGTTTCGGGCGCAGTAAGCACCGGAAGATGGCCGATTGATCGGGCTTGAGCGTAGTGAGCTCTGACGAATAGCTCCACTTCTGGCTTTTAATCGGGTACGGCAACGGTCCTAGCGGTAGCGAGTCTGTCCTAAGTTCGGTCCAGCTTCCACAACCGTTAACGGAATGCTATCCGTGCATTTTACGAAAACGCGGTCGTACATGGCGCAAGTCGTCTAGGATCATAGCAACTGCGAGACGCATGTCTAGTGCCTGATCGGGCATTCTTATTAGCTTTAGGAATATAGGTAGAAACCATGTAAGCCCAGAAAGATGTTTGACTTCTCGGACAATGCGTGTGGTGAAGTGCGATGAACAGCTCCAGTTTTGGCTTGTATTCGGCAACAGTGGTAGCGCTAGCGATGAGCATAGACTTGCTTCCGTTCGCGTACTGCATAGAGACCTAAGCCCTATGATACGGCTAAACACATCGGAATTTAGACTGTGAGAACAGTTGTGTACCTGTTCCACAAAGCCGCAATCGACCTAAGATGAAAGAAAAAATATAAAATCTGGACAAAGGCACAACATTTGTTGGGAAGTTAAAAACATAGCTAGGTGGAACTTTTCCGACGGGCGCCCGCCCAGCCGCTTGGATGCCCATAATACTTGTCACGAACGAAGCATCATGAATTAGGACAGTCCTGTCAAGCTATACCAGGGATGGGCGGAATTTTTTCGACAACCAAGACCAAGACCAAAACCTCCCGGACTACAGGACCAAGACCAAGACAAAGATTTTAGTTTATTTCCGCCTCAAAACAGGTCCAAAAAATTTAGTCAGAAATTTTCGACATTTGGCCGCATTTGCGCGGAATTTAGCCCGTCGCAGGCGATTCAGCCGAAATGTTGACTCACATTCTGCGACTCCCCTCCCCCTCGGCGTGCTGGCTGGTTGGCAGCAAAAAGATGACCCATCGTTGCCCAAGATTGTAGGCTGAAAGGCGTCGTTGCGGGGAACGTGCTCATTGTTCTCCACAAAAAGGGGATTTTTTGAGTGTCACACAGTTCACTGAGGGGGCTATGACTTATTCATGCCCATTTGCTGCACCTACGATCTGCGGCCGTCCCGGCTTACTCATAGTGTGCGCTTGTTTCTGGGTTGGAACGATTGCGACTTCTTCTAAAGGGCGGCGTCCACGAGCACAAAACGCTCTTGCTTCATAGTTTCCTAGGTCCGCCAAGTCTTCGAGCCATTATGTTGACTCCAAACACAGCCCGTTTGGCCCTCGGCATGTAGTCTCAAGGCTCCATTTTGTTTTAGTCCCCGTAACCCTGTACGTGGCACGTCCAGCTGACCGGACTTTCGTCCTTGTGCGTCATTTCTCATTGTCCTTGCGAGAAAGACTCGATCTCCGGGTCGTGCTCCTCTCGTCCGTTCCGTTCACTCAGTCCAAGGCTTTAAGCCTTAGGCCGAAGATCCAGCTCTCGTGGCTTTCACTCACTGCGCGTGAAGGCCTGCTCTCATTCTTTTCGAGAGCATAACGAGAACAACGAAACTGACGCAGAGAGCTGTTTACATTTGAAACTCGAACATATTTGCGGCATGCCATTGTCCTCAGACCGAGCAAGAATGCAAGTGCCATTTTGTCCTAAGGACGCACGTGACAGCTCAGGATGCTTTCCTCAGCTCCAGCAACCAGTTTATATTTCGTTCCCACGTGACGGCCTATAAAATGAGTCCACTTGCAGGGCAAAATATAGCGTTTCTGTTAACTACTACGGGTATTGTTAATGTGAGCAGTTTTTCAAAATTCTCTTCCGTTTTGTCGGGCGAGGCTCACGTTGCTGCCCCTCTTTTGATAAGCCGTTATTTGCTCCGACAAAACTCGGAAGCTCCTTCGTCAGCTAAACCAGGGCCAAAAAGCGTAGCCAGTCCAAAATTTCGGGGGGGGGGGGGTGCCAAGCCCTGACAGGGGGGCCAAGCAGGGGTAATTGGGATTTAAATGGGCTCATTCACGGCCCATTCCCACGGTCGGACCCACCTTCGGCGGGCCGACGGAGGGAGCCATCGTGGCGTGGCTTACCACTAGCTACGCGCCTGACCAGGGCTGGAGAGGTCCCGGTCCTGATATTAGTCCTGGTCCTAATATCAGTGAGCTCTGGACCCCCTGGACCTGAGCTCAAAGAAATGTGCCCAGCCCTCGGCTACGCCTATTTTTATCCCTCCGTCCACGTCTTCCCCTTTCGAAACATTCCCTTTGTGCTATAGCACATGCAATAATGTCACACTTTCTTGCAAAAGGAGCTAATAGCCCTCGCTCCAAACGTGCCTCCGTTGCTATTTCTTCCGCAGCCCCCCCAGTGGCGAGAGACCGCTTCCGCCGCGACTTCCGGTGGTCAGTGGGGCGGCCTTTCCGGCCTCCCGCAAGAGACCACCTTCGTTGGGGAAACTTTTTTCCCACTGGCCACTTCCCGCTGTGTTCGTATAGCCGCGGCACGTGTACTTCGCGTATTAACGCCTTCTCACGTGGTGCGAATTATCCCGCTACGGGAAGCGCGAGAGGAGAATCCCACCGGGAAGCCTCATCATCGGGAAGCAGGAAGCTAAAGCCGCGTCGCTTTAGCGCCGGAAATGAATGGGCTGTCCACTGTCTACGCCGCTAGCGAAGGCCTCCGTGGCCCCGCTCTACGTCTATGAGTCCCGGCCGCCGCCGCCTCCGGTCAAGGAGCAGCTGCAGCAGGAGCTGAGGCCGCAGCAGAAGCGCAGGCGTCAGAGCCAAGCGCAGCCCACGAAGGAGCCGAAGGTCGCGAAGCAGAAGTCACTCGAGGAGTCGAGGAAGTCGAGCGTCGACTCCGGAATGGGGTGAGTCGTTTTCGGAATGGCTTCGGGGGTCACCGTTCTTAAAAGCATAGACAAGTCAAAGCGGTAAGTACTGCCGAAACGACGCAGGTCAACGAGCCCCGTAATTATTAGTTTCTGTGCGGCTGGCTGCTTCTTGCAACCTTTGTAGAGCCAGCTAGGGCGAATTAGGACCCATGTCAGGATGTTTCGAATATGAGTTAGTTGGAGTGACGGACTCCGTTCCACGATGAGTAGAGAATGTGTGTCATGCACGCCTTCAAGAAGTAGAACCTTTTACATCGTGAACCAATCGAGAAAGAGTACGTTGAATAAAAGCACAGATAGGGCACACTTTGCTGCTTCAAAAGGTACATGGGCCTTCTGTACGTGTACTCTAAGGCTAGCAGCGGACTAGAGTCGCGCTTGAAATCCATTTAGACTAAGCCTAAACATCAGCTCAGTTTTAGGCAGGTCAGACCAATCAGTTATAGACGTCCTAAATAAGAGTTACGTCGTTTCCGAACGTCGAAGCATTATCCTATTCTTTGGGCCAATTTCCCAGCAAGCTAGCTCTTTAATTCCTTACTAGCGGCTAGGCCGCGCGTCGCGCGGCCGGCGCCGCTAGCTGAGGGATTCTTTAGCGAGCACACCTGATGTGACAGCAAAGGAATTTGTGACTTCTTAAACAATTTTGTAGAAGAAACCAAAGTTATGCTCTTTCGGGTCAGCGATTAATTCTAGGAACTCGTGCGAGTTTCGGAGCGCCAAGCGCACCTACTCGTGGATGTGTAGGGGCGGAAAAGTTCCGAGCGTTCAGCGAGGACGGAAGCGCTCGGGCGGCAATGGGGAGTGTACAACAAAAAAGCCTACCAAACTTGGGTCCCGGTCGTTATTTTCGTCGTAACGGACGAACTGGCGGGTGCGCTTAGTAAGTAAGGATGGGTGTAGGGGGTAAAAACCGATAATAATATATGTTCAAATTTTTTCTCAAAATGGATTTTCGGTAACGTTGTAAGTATATTTGTTTGTTGCACACATGTGAAAAAATCGTCGTATCCGGATTTGACCCCCTTTTAGGGGGTCAGAAGGGGTTTTAGCCAAAAACAAATTTGGCACTCGTGCTCAGCTCGCCTAGGAGTTTCATTTGAGCTATGATTCTGTGTAGCGGCATGACTTTCAAAAATCCCCATTTTTGCGCGATGACCCGGGTTTTAGGGAGTCAAAGGTATTTTTGGAAAAAAACAAATATAAACTGGTTTTATAATTTTTCATGCTCTATCGAACGGTACCAAACTTGGGTCCCGGTCGTTATTTTCGTCGTAACGGACGAACTGACGGGTGCGCTTTAGTAAGTAAGGATTGAGTGTGTAAATGTATCTGCTTCAGGAGCCTGGATTCGCTGACATTCCCCGGCGTTGCGCCGTTGCGTAGCGGCTTCTCCGTGGACACTAGTCGAGCGAAGAGCAACGCGAACGTAGTCTCAATGTGCGCGCGAAAGCTCAACATCGAAGAGGTATGGAGTAACATACATAGCTTAGCCTATCTCTCCGTCCGTTCCAGTATCCCGAGGGCCGACCGGACGACCGGCCATGCAGCATATACTGGCACAACGTCGTCTACGGCGACATCAAGCAGGTCGTCAAGGGAGCGCCGGATTCGAGGGTCAACAAGTTTCCGGGTAAGATGCCGTAAACGGGGATGCAGATGCATGAAACGCCATAAAGAGTGAGAGTGTGCCAAATCTACTTCGACAAGCCATATTTTTCCCGCTATAGCGAGCTGTTGTGAGGACGGAAATCGCCACAGATTATCGTTATGCCCTAAAATTTCTATCTGCGTGGGCTTACGCCGAACGGGCTACGTTTTCTCCCATTATTAACTTCGTTAGGGCTTAACTAAACAGTGCTGACACGACATGAGGATAGTTCAACTTTTCGTGGAAATGCATGCGGCCTTCCATGCTCCGGACATGCATGCGTGCAGTTATGCGTACTAAGCGGCTTCTATGCATAGAAGCTGCAGAACGGCTGAATCCGAACACGTCATGCATGCAGCAATGCGTAGAACGGAAGAAACATGCATGCGTGGCATGCTGCAACGCCCAGATCGGGACGGAACGGAACGAAACAAGTAGATCGGGCCATTTAAGACCGGGACGGGCGCGAAAATGTCCAGCGGACGCTCGGAACGGGGAACGGAAGTTTCGTCAGGACGTCCCGGCCTTAGTGCAGAACCGCATGAGTCTTCGAACTGCAATGAACATTTGCCGAAAACGTTCCCCTATGGATCCAACAGCTTCAGAATTCATTCTTCTATCAACGTTTCTTAAGCCAGTCTTAGGCATGACGGACTTGTCGAAGAAGATCGCGCTCACGCAAGCGATTCGCTCGATGAAGGAGCTCTTCCCGGAGGAGTACCGGTTCTACCCGAACAGCTGGGTCATTCCCGCACAGCTGGCGGAGTTCGAGCAGCACTGCCGACGGAATGCGAACGGCGGATGGTACATCGTCAAGCCCGACGACGGTACGCACAATGCTTGGCTCATTTCGATTGACATGACTTAATCTAATTAAGTGCTAACTTTGGGCTTTTTAGGCTCTCAAGGAACCGGCATCCGACTGGTAAATTCCCCCGCCCAACTCCACAATACCTCCGAGAAGCAGCTCATACAGGAGTACATCGACTCTCCTTTTCTACTTACGGATCAGCTGAAGTTTGGTGAGTTGTATCAAAATGAGTGACATGATATTAAGGCCCCGTTGTTTTGCAGATTTTCGCGTCTACGCCGTCATAAAGAGCATCAACCCGCTGTCCATCTATATCGCAAGAGAAGGTAGGTGCTGAATAGGAAAATATTGTATGTTTTCCTGGATTAGTGTCGAGTCCCGAAGATTGGAACATGCGGCATAAATGAGTGATAGTTTACCGTTTGAAAGTGAATGGTCGAGGGACTACGAAGAGGAATCCCAACGAATCATCGTTCCAGTAGCTTGTTGGAGTCGCGGAGAGTGTTTAGCTCATTTCCCTAGTTCGTCGTCGAACTTTCACTGAATTGAATGGACCGATCTGTCGTGAACTTCATCAGCCCCAGTTCAAGTTCAGATTCAATGCCCGATAAAATCCTAAGCTGGTAACTCTGAAGAATTTGCCAGTTAAATGAATTTTATTGAACTAAAACTTAGATGAACTGGACAGTACCCAGTTCCATGCTTACAAATTCCAGTTCAGTTGCAAACACAGGTTGGGTAGCCAAGGTCACAGATGCGAAACCTTCACCGAGATTTAGGCATGGCACGGTTCTGCACGGAACGCTACGCGAAGCCGACGTCCTCCAACTTCGAGAACCTCTACTCGCACCTCACGAACTATTCGCTGAACAAAGCGAACGCCTCATATGTCCACAGCACCAACCTGCGAGACCAACTCAGAGGTACGGCCATTTCATAAGAGTAGCATGGAGAGAATGTTGAATGTACCACTTCAGGCAGCAAACGTCTTCTCTCGACGGTGTTCCACCAAATGGAGGCGCACGGCATCCGAACGAGACGCCTTTGGCACGACATCAAGATGATCGTAGTGAAGACGGTGCTCGCCATGGTGCCCGAGATCATGCTCAACTACGAGCACTGCTTTGGCGAGTCCGCTGGGCCTCAGTGCTTCCAGGTAGGGCCTAGGCTAGGAATGTATACTGCGGTCGTCAGTAGGTTGGAACAAGGCCAGTCACCGCCTAGGTCCAGTCCAAATCTCAATGCTAAGCTTGATGTTAGAGATGAAGCCCCCCCCCCTTTGAACCGTACTCCGTGCCGTACTGAACTGACACCCCTGTTCCGTACTGCCGTACCATAGTGAGCCAAAAAGGTGTGCTGTTTACGTCAAATACGGCACCATACAACATGAAACTTTTAAGGTACCGTACCGTACTGTGCCTTACTGACACCCCGTACCGTTCTGCCTTAACGTAGTGAGCCAAAAATGATGTCCAACTATGGGGCATTACGGCATGAAATGCGGCATGCTAAGGTGGCATATCGTACTCCGTACCGTACTGTCGTTGACTTTCAGATCATGGGCTTCGACATCATCGTACGCAAAGACGGTGTCCCTATTCTACTCGAGGTCAACTCGGCTCCTTCGTTAACGGTAGGTTTTAACCGTTGATCGGTGGCGACCCCCCCCCCCCATCCAATGCTACGACACAACGATGCTTGTATAGATCGACCATAACCTACCCGTCCTGTCCGAGGACGGAACCCCTTCGGTCCGTTCGATCGTCGACGAGGTAAGAGTCCTACGGTTGAGAGACCCCTAGAAGGCGCAACGATGGCCGCCGTTTAGATGATAAAAGTGCCTTTGGTGCGCGATTGTATGCTGCTCGTGCTGAACCAAATGGACCAGCAGTACAGTGCGCGTGAAGAGTACGGTGCAGGGTAAGCACGTTTTACGATGCTAAGTCTCTCAAGGGCTACGCCTGACCTGTAGCTGGCGGACCGCCACTAGATACAGGGGCTTAAAAGTGCACGAAACAGGTCGAAACAAAGGAGGTAGCCAGGGGACGGGGCATCCTAGGATTGGACCAGACCGTCTGTTTAAGGAGGAGCCACCATCTTTCGTTGAAGCCGAAAGTAGGCGTCAGGTTAGCCTCTGCCCCTGCAGTGCATGTTGATTACCCACTGTGCCTCTTCCCCTCAACTGCACTGTGAGACCGTCTTCTGAATGAGAACCACATTTGGTCCTCTCCTAAAGCCTTCTCGGCGCAGATACAACAGAGATCTAGCGAATAAGGACGAGGACTAAAAAGGCTGAATCAAAGTACGATTTGCTTTAGAGCCGACACGATGTCATGGGACAGCCGGACGATCAACTCCGTTCAATCCGAGGACGACTTGGGCGTCATACGGCGTAAGAGGCGACCGCACCTCTCGGAGGTGCGCTGCGTGCTCTACCTCATTAGAGCCTGACCTGATCTATTGCAGATATTCCCCGCCCGGTACGGACACACAAGCAAGCACCTGCTGATCCTCGACCGCGCTGTGTACCTCTTCATGCAGTTCGTGCACGTTAAGCACTCACTCACGTTGTCACTACAGGCGGCGAAAGCGTTCCTAAAGTAAGTTGTTACGGCACGAAATTTTAAGATTTGGCGAAGGGCGGTCTCTTTTGAGAAGGCAGCTAGGATTGAACGGACAGCTTTCACCAATATCGCTCTCAACTGTATTGAATGAACCGGTCCAGTTGTCACTGTAAACAACATATAGAGTAAGCCGATCACTAGCGACGAGTGAGCCGCAACTACCATAAGAGAGTCACCCAATAGTGTTGAGCAGTAAGCTCACTGATGCCGAGTCAGATTATGCTCTTGGACCAAGGATTGTTTCAGATGCTGAAGTGATGACCCTTTTGGAAATTCTTATTCTGAAGTTTCACGGTTCTAAATTCCGACCTTGAGACAAGAAGCCCGTTAAGAACCCATACCTGTCGCCTCGAATAACCTTAAATGAAGGACTTCCTTCCTTTCCATCTTAAGGTCTAGTGAGCGGTTTACTAGACTCTAGCGAGTTATGCGATATCCATGAGCAAACAGTGTGCTAGCCTGGGGTAACAGGGCATAGCTTTATTTGAGTGTTCCTCGATGCTGTGCGCTTCTAAGACGTGTTAAAATTCTGCTCTAGAAAGTGCAATCTGCTGAACGACGTTTCCTTCGAGGAGCTGGAGGAAAGGTACGCCGCCATAAACTACTACTTCACCGCCAAAGAGGGCAATACCAACACAGGTATGCCGTTTTCCTAGTCCGCTTCGCCACAGATCGCTTCAGGCCTTCCGTTCCACGGGTTCCTTCAACTGCTCTTCTTCGTTGCTCGCCGCAAATTCGACTTCCGCGAGGATCTCCTGGGTGCGCTGCAACGGCTGATGGCCTACTGCGACACGTCGCTGAGGCACTACGGCGTTCGCTCGACGCGGCTGCGGAGAGCGGAGATCGAAAACGACGAAAAAGCGAAGTAAGTAGTGCGTGCATAGACGGTACGTCGTGGGTATCGTTCCATAGTCACATTCTGTTCTGCATGTGTGTGGCCCGCCTGAACGCACAGTGTGGGAGCGTCCAGAAATTATGTAATCATTACAGGGGGAGGGAGGGGGTCGGACGTCCGGGGAATACAGTGCAAAAATTGATTACACCCAGTGGAGGGGGGGGGGGAGGGAGGGGTCAAAAAAAGGGCGATGTAATGATTACACAATTTTTGGACGGCCCCTGAAGCGTTTACCTCTCACTCGGATTCACCCTGCATGGCTCCGTTAAATTATAAGTAATATAAAAGTAGTGAATATAATTAAAAAATAAA